>OMNZ01074199.1:0-11576 GCA_900303255.1 Lesueurigobius sanzi
ATCAAATTAATTCACCTTTAACTTTACTGGTGCTACCTGTAGAGTACGGTAATACAAATTTAAAACAACTTAGCAAAAAATTCGAAATGGAGATATCTGCTTTTGCAAACGAACTCTTCAAATTGTCTTTTAAAGGCAACTAAAGCCATCTGCTTCTTCTTGGATTTAGACCTGGTGTTGTCCTGTTTTAGTCTTGGTTAAGACCTGTTTTAGTTTCAATTGTGACATGTTTCTCTCATGGTTTAGTCCTGGTTTAATCCAGATTCAGTCTGTGATATTGTCCGATTTTGGTTTAGTTTCCTGGTTTAGTTCTGGCTTAATCCTGACAGTTGAAGCAGTGTGTGGAGAGAAAGCATTTGTGCTCAGAGCTGCGTGAAACTTTGAATCACGATATGACGATGTTCCCAAAAAAGCAGATCGTCATGGAGACCAGATCATGATTCCATTTTTCTCATCATATCACCCAGCCCTAATTGGCAAATCCCAAGGTTATCATTATCGTGATGTACCCAGAGGTTCCCACCCCTGTTGTTCACATAACAATGGGGTTGTTCCATATTCAGCGAGTGACATGAGTTGAATGAGTTGTTTGCTCTCTTCATGTTTGCTTTTTGATATCTTTTTAGCTAATCTATAAATCTTTGGACTTTGCTGCTGTCAACAAACATGTCACATTTTTGTCTATAACATACAATTGAGAACAGTAGTTTACAGTCATACATTTTAATAGGAACTTCCTAAAAAGAAAATACATATTCGGTACCATAACTTGGAACAAACTAGTCAGCTAAATAAATATAATTGTTCCTTTTTTCTTGTACGCTTTGACCTTTCTCCCTTTGAACTGCTTGCCTCATCGATGCAACCACCCAGCCGTGCTCCACTTATTCCGCTGGTCAATACTTCACACTTTCCAAGCTCTGCCACGTCTGCCGATACATTCACACCCTTTAGAATCACCCTTTGCCATAGGATACATTCTTGCGGTCAAGCTCATAAAATATATGACTGGATGTTATGCTATTCTGGTCATATGGAACTACCTTTGACACTCCGACTTGCCAAAATGTTTGCCTCTACCGCTCATCCTTGAACTTTGCGGTTCGCAGCAGCGCTTGTAACTTTTCCCGTATATATATATATGACATGTACCAGGAATTCCAAACATTCCGCAGTGCTTTTCACTCCCGGACGTATTTCCCCTCTAGACAAGTGGGAGAGAGCGTAAACAAATTCGCTTGTCAGATGTACAGGGGCAGGATAAGCGGCGTTGCGAGATTGTCAAATGGTGATCGGAGTGGAACACATGTAGGCTGTTACTCCAGGCTTTGGGATAATCCTTGTTAAAAGAAGCCACATTTTTGTCTCGTTACAAACCGTGTGGATTGATTCCAGAGGGGATGAGTCACTGGAAAGCCGTCAGCTTCTGGGGCCGTGTTCACACTACAGGGAACGGAGATCAGATGCTTTTGAGAATAGATACTTCTGCCAGGGAGGGGATGAGTTGGCTAGTGTCTGATTGTTGGTGTTTTAGCAAGATAAGGCAAAAATTAGCAATGGGTTTGAAACTGATCATGGCTGTAAGGATGAATTAGGATTTTTGCTGTGGATAGGGATTTATTCAGGGATTTAATGAGATAAATGTAAAAAAAAAAAAAAAGTAATTATCACAAAATGTTAGAAGCAATAAAATCCATTTAAAAATAACTCTTAATCAGACCCTATAATACCGGATTCTGCTCCACAAAGCCTTAGTGTCTGATCAGATCGAAAAGACTGTTAATCAAAAAGTGGATAAGATGTTGTTTGAGTAATCCTGTAATCTCTGGTGTTACCTTTCTTCCACATTCCTATTTCTATGTTGGTCAATAACCACAGCAATTGCGATACATGACTAAATCAAGCCACTCTATTTAGATGATTGCTAATGTTTTCTGCCGTGCAAACTTAGCCCCAGTTTCCTTCTTACTCATCGACAATTGCATGCATTACTCATAGTGTCCACTTCTGCCCTTGCGGGTATATTCCAGTTATGCCTCCTCCTGTGACCCCTGGCTAGTTTTATTTGCAGAGGGAAGACTTCCGGACGTTTCCATCTTCCTATCTCCATGTAGCAGGCCCTGACACTGGCTGGGACATGATTAGCTTCGGAGCACTTTGGCTGTTGTGACCTGTTATCTTGCTGAACTGGATGAGTGGAATAGGATTTTTTTTCTTTCTTTTCTCTACTTCAATGACTCCAAAACCATTCCTCAAAAACCAGCCTTATCATGTGACAGCCACTCCCTGCCCAAAATTAGAAGCCAACTCTGATGCTCCGTTTGTGGTCAAGCAGTTTGGCCTGGGGTGGATTTCATTATTCGATATTATTAAACTTATTTATAGCATAACTGTTTTGTCTTCAAACTCTTCACACTCATATGACTTATTGGGGCAAAACAAAATATTTATAATGATAAATATGTGTCTCTATAGGTTCTTAAAATGTAGAGAAAACTGTAGATTCTTCAGAAAGACTTTGACTCTAGTATTCGGCTAGTTTAGCAATTCATATTCCTGTTTTATCACTTTGTTAATGCTCTTGGACATGTTTTTAAAATGTGCGTCAACACATTTTTTCCCAAAATTGTCCTGGCCATATACTGGTAATTTGGTAAACCACCTAATGAGAACAAGATGCTATGTTTTGAAGTATCTTGTTATTGAAAAACACTGACTCCCATGTTTGCCATAAAACTACCAAATTTATGTTGAGTCATAATTATAGTTAGTGCACTGCTGAAAAAATATTGTCCTGTCTTGTGGATAAATTAAAAAGTTATTTGATTTCCTGTTGCTTCCTTTATTGCAAATTGCTTCATATGGCTGTACTTTATGGTCTGGGAAATTTGCAGCATGAACAAAAAGGAAAAAAAAGTGAAACAAAGTGGGAAAACGGCACAAAGAATAATTGGGGCTATTAGTTCAGTAGCCTCCTCTGAGTTTCCCCTCGCTCCCAGCAACCATGAGATTAGGTGTGGAATGGATTTCTCCTTTTCTAAATGACTAAGGTGCTGACGGCATGCTCATTGTCTGGCTTTTCTGCTGAGATTCTAGTTCTGTGGATTAAGAGAATACTTTTCTTTTCTTTTTGTAGTAACATCTCTCAAAACCTTGCTTCGTGTATCAGCTGTCTTTATCATTTTTGCTGTTACTGAAAGTGGTTATGATTTCTTGTGGGAGAATCACAAGTTCTGGTCTTTAGTCTGAGGTTGTGGGCTGTGCAATGTGACTGAAACTTGCCTGTATGACAAATCCATGATGTGTCTTGCTGTAGAGAAATTAGAAATGACATTAGTAGATCTGGCCACAATATTTTTGATCTTTTTACGCCGTTTGTCAAGTTCAATCCTCCTTACTCACAGTTATGCATGATCTATTAGAATAATAAGTAACAATCCAAGCTTTTGAACACATTCCTAACATCCGGATTCTTCTATGAGAGATAATGGGGATAGTCCCTTTTAAATTCATTAATAGATTAAAAGATGTGGATTTTGTGACTATCTTTTGTAGTCTAGTCTCCCAACATTGTAATTTCGAAAACGAAGTTCAATCTTGTGATAATCTTCCATGTCAGTTGTCTCATTCAGCTCTGTCCACTCCCTGCTCGGCTGTTGTCATGTCATGTCAGATCCGTGAGCTCTTCAGTAACAAATCTGGCTTGTTGAGGGATTTGTACAATTTGACCCCGATACTCCCAACGACAAGTCTCTGGATATGAGCCGCTGAAACTAGAGCGCGCTGCACACGGCTAAGATTTAACCAGGAGCAGTGCCATCGCCACATCTGTCCCCTCACGCCCACACTGCTGACCTCCATTCATGCTCTTACGAGAGTTTCCTCACACATGAAACCGGCAGGGGCACAATGACGCAGCACTGTCTGGGAAGTAAGCCTGGTCATGTTGAAATTGTGGATGTGTAGGAGTGAGTTTTAAACTGAAATGGAATCATGCTGGCCATCTTATAAGACATGCATGGCAGAAATGATGAAGCTAATAGTTGAATGGGAGAGTTTTTTTAAATTGTTATTCTTTTAAATGTTTGTGTTGTTTGCCCAGAGCCGCAGAGACATACATTTATCACCCCTGTTTCTGTGAACCATGTGAATCTCCCTCCACCTAACTCGCCCCTCTCATGTCCCCGGCCCTCACATGCTCACTGCTTATCAAAGGCTAGTGTGGTTGCCCCCAGGCATCGCTCTTTGGACCGCCACTCTTTACGAGTGGGCAGCATGCAGAGGAGGACCGCTGAGATCAAAGATGGCTGCAGCTCACATCTCCTCTCAAGTGCGTTTGATGTGACATGGTTAAAGCAGTGGGTTGTACAGTGTCTCAGTAGTGGCCACTCAGCTCCGGATATAATGAGTGATGATGGGAAAAGATGAGCCTAAAGAGATGTTTATTACTGGAGATGGTGTCAGAAGTTGCTGTATGTTGCACAATTATGTTATGGTCTGGTCGACAAACTTACCACATACACTTCTTCAAACTGCTTTTAGACAATGGTGGAGACAATCATATATTTATTTATGATGAAAGATTTTCAAATTAAATTGCAATTTCTATTTAATTATGATCATCGTTGATTCCTTGCTGCCTAATGTTTAAATAATCTTTACATTTATAACGGTTTTGAGTGACAAATTAGAAATTACAGTGAGTCCTTTTGACTTAATGTTAGAATTTTAACTCTTGGTGGATCAGTACTGCTCCAAATCAACCGGCATATTGTATCTTTCTGACTCCATGCAGTACTCATAGTGAATGAATGGGAGACTTTGCTGGACTGTACAGTGCAGAATGTCAGCTGCTGGACTGTTACATCACCACAAATCCCTCTCACACAGGCCCTGGTATTTGGAGAATGACCGGGGGAGGAGTCCTTTACTGCACTATTGGCCCAGTTCCAACATGACCTGAAAATTATAAGTGACCTGAAATGAATTGGATTTGAGCTTGCATGAACTATGGCACGTATTCTTTGTAAGTGGCGTCCTGATTTCAAGATGCGATTATCTGTCCAGTGGTTTAGGAGGTTGCGTGTAAGAGAAAGTTTGGATCCCATCCCTACTGAGTTGTAGTTTGTGTTTGTCATAGTATTGCAGTATTTCTTCACACTTGTAGGTTATGTTTGGAGAAGCAGTAGTAATTGTGTAAGACCTTAACACGGTGTCTTACTTTCTTGTCTATTCTTCCCCTGTACAGGCCCAGGACAAGAGGAAGGCCCTGGAGGAGACCAAAGCCTACACCACGCAGTCCCTGGCCAGCGTGGCGTACCAGATCAATGCCTTAGCCAACAATGTGCTGCAGCTGCTGGACATCCAGGCGTCCCAGCTGCGCCGCATGGAGTCTTCCATCAACCACATCTCCCAGGTACAACGCGCACAGAGGAAGAGAATGGTTTTGATATTTGTTCTGTTGAGCCTGTATCCATGGCTGCTTTTATTGGTTCATCAGTCCTGGCCAAGTTTGAGTCTGCTGCTGCGTTTGCTTTGTGAATTCGGACACAAGAACTTATGCCTTTTTTCCACTGACCAAACCCACGTGTCACGGTGCCCATCTACTCACTGCGTTTCGACCGGGTGCAACCGTGTCAGAGCAGGGCCAAACGGGGCACATTTTGGGAGTAGTTAGCCCTCCAGAACATACATGATAATATAATTCTCTACATCTTTGTGTGATAGTAAGAAGTGATTTTTGCCCATCGATGGTACAAGCCACTGTTAGCACAACTTTGGCTTCTGTTAGCATAACATTAGCCTACCTTTATTGTTCATCTTGTAGCAGCTTCTTTCTTCTAGTTTCTATCTTGGCACTTCAGACTAATTGTATTATCTCCATCAAACACCAGTATTTGTCTACAATGTTCTTATCACAATCCACAGACTATATAATAGTTCCATTCAGTATTGTATATTCCAGTGGTTCGCTGAATTAACATTTAGTGTTTCCTCTGGAGCAGGACCTACCAGCGTCTACTCCGGAGGACTACTAAAGAGTAGCATTTGCAATGGAAATGGAAGTACAGAGGAGAGAAAATCTATTGCCCCCTGGACTGTGTGGTTTTCCCATTTTTATTACTCAATGTGTAGTACCCCACCCTAGTTGACCATCTTTATCTATTATTACTGCTAAGCTCTTCTCTCCTGTGCCTTTTAATGCCACTTCAGTTGCCTTTGCTGTGTAATTTGCAGTAATGAGTTGTTGGAATAGTAAATCTCCATATTCATGCAGTAGTGTGTTTGTTAGCTCAGCATTAGCAGCAGCTCGGTCAATTTGCAAAGTGCTTTTTATATTTTAATGAGAATAATTTCCACTCTTCCAAAATGTTATGCCTTTTATTCAATTTCTTGCTTGTGATGGGCTTATATAATTGACTTTTGATTGTCTTACTTTGCTTTCATTTTACACAATTTCAAAACTGAGAATTGAAACTGTAATGGCACTACTTGAAGCTGAATATTTTCTCACAGTCCACTGGAAAATGTATATTTAGTTATAGAAGAACCAAGTTGTGCGTGTCTGTCAATAGTGCATTGGGAAGTACAAAGCTTTGTTATGAGAAGCCACCAATTAGCTGCAAGCCATTTGACCACCAATGAACCTTTGTGTTTGTAAGTACTGCTGCACAGTCATTAAAATGGGACATTGCAAGCTTTGTTTACGTATCCTAAGGCATCATATGGCAAAGCTTTTTTCTGCATTTTGAATTTATTTATATGAAGATGTGTACCTAGAATTTTGTTAATGAATGTTGCACTTGAATGTTTTCTGCTTTTGGGAGGTCTGAACTGCCAAACGAAAGCATCACACACAATTCTTTAGTCATTTTTAAAGGGTAATTAGTTGGTATTTATGTTATGTTGTTCTCCTCCTTTGCATTAATTACAGCTACAGCCGTCATGATCAAAGTACTTGCCTCTCCTCACTTGACCCTTGCCATGTGCAGGTAATCCAATGAAGGCATTAAGGGCTCAGACAAATCAAACACCGACATCAGGTGGAATCAAGCGTTTCCAAAACATGCCTCTTAAGACCTTTACATCTGTGAATGAATTGGCAAATCATATCCATTCCTTTTTTTGTTAAGGTTTCATATTCTGCTAGACTGACTTTTTTGATCTTCCCTCATCAAAACCATACATACCTGGAGGTGTTTTCTTTATTTTTGTTTCACTCGCATGCTTTGAGTAATCCTGCATATTCCTTTGTTCTCCTTCTCAAGGATAAATGAAGCAAATTGCCTCCACAACAGGGGTTTTCAACCAGTGGCCCGTGGCCCCCTGGTGGTCCGTGGCAGTATTGCTGGTGACTTGCAATCCAGATTAACTACTAAAAATACACTAGGGCCCACGCATATTGAATATTCATGAATATCAAGTTGATATATCTCTTTTAATAATTCTACTTATGTAATTTTAAACATTCGAGAACACAAAGAAGTGTAAAATAAAGTATATAGCCCTCTTTTATACAAAAAAATGTGCCTATATTGCACACACGCACACACAGTGGGCCGCAGAACACTGCTTAGTCTGAATGAGGGTCCCTGGGTCAGAACCAGTTGAACACCCCTGCTCCACAACATACTGTATAATATCTTGCTCTTGAGTTTTGCTGCTCTGAAATTATTTTTCCTCTTTTGCATACATTATTTTAGGATCTAGCATTAGAGTTACTCTTGTAAATGTTTCAGAATTATTTTAGAATAATTTAATTTAATGCTGTTATTAGTTTTCATTATTGTTTTAGGGAAATCCACATGGCAAAAAATAAATCACAATTTTCAATCAAGTCTGTACGTTTGTAAGTAACCTTAATTTGTATAGCACCTTTTACAGACAAAAAAGCTTCACAACAGAGTTTAAAATAAAAATGACAAAAGTACACACAATATAAAGTTTTAGAGGCTTTAGTCTTTAGTTGGCTTCAACAGAGTCAATTGAATGCAGAGAGAGCGGAAGATGGTTCCAAAGCCTGTGAGCAACAGCCTGGAAGGATCTGTCTCCTCTGGTCCAAAAACGAGTGCCTGGAACCATCAGCAGATTCTGATCCACAGACCTCAAAGCCCGAGCAGGGGCATAAGGCTGGATCAGAGATCAGTGATGGAAGAAGGAGCCTGACCATGCAAGGCTCTGAAAGCTAGAACCAGAATTTTTAAATTGATCCTATAGGACACTGGCAGTCAATGAAGTTCTTTTAGAATCTGGGATATGTGAGTCATCCTATTTGCTCAGTTTGCAAAATGAGGAGAGAGAAAGTAATACAAGTTAACAAGCTCTCCTGATTCAACCAGCTTGTCTCATTGGTCCACACGAATCCTGCAAGACCACAGGGACTTTAGAAAAAATGTAAATATTTTTAGTTACTTGCTTTACATCAAAATTCAGGCACAGGTCCCTTATATGCATTCTATTACATTTGGGATACATTTAGACTTGCAGACTTCCACTTTAATGCTAGGGCCACATTATGACTTAACTAAACTGTCCACATATTCTGAAAATTCATTTCAACGTGACTGTGAGCGAAGCCTCCACATCAGGAGCGTTCCTTGTTGAGATTAAATCCACACACTTCGAGCATAGAAGCAATGAATGAGGAAAGGGGAAAAGTAGATGGCATTTGTCTGTGTTTCAGTAAAGAGACATTAAGAAAAGACTTGAATAACAATATAACAATTTCTCCAGATCGTCCCAGTAAGACCACGATTCATCTTTACATCATCCTCTACACCGCCCACTCTCAGGTTGATAGACAAACGGGAGATGAAGGATGACAGGCAAAGACACAGCATATTTGCACTCCTTCAGATTTCCAGGCAGAGCCAAGGTCGCCACATCTCTGGTGCTTTCTCTCCATCGCCATGACAACCCTCCTGGCCCTGCTGGAAAAGCTGATGAAACAGAATTAGACATGGAGATTTAGATAAAAGAGACCAAAGTGTATTGAGCTTTAGTGTGCATTGTTTTCGAGCCAAGATCAGGGTGGGATAAGTTCAGTATCTATTAAAACAGGCTGTGTGCTATCCTGGATTACTCTGTGGAAGCATTGTGCCAGTTCGTCCATCAAAGTTTGGAAGAGCACATGGGAGCAGTGCAGGGATGCGAATCCTACGCTGTAAATGAGGCAAAGAAAAACATGTAGAGCCGCTGCAGTGACCGTGTGGGCTTTTCTGTGCGGAGTT
Source organism: Lesueurigobius sanzi (assembly GCA_900303255.1). Classification (NCBI taxonomy): domain Eukaryota; kingdom Metazoa; phylum Chordata; class Actinopteri; order Gobiiformes; family Gobiidae; genus Lesueurigobius; species Lesueurigobius sanzi. The sequence goes on from OMNZ01074199.1 coordinate 9,231, forward strand.
TGCATAATTATTCTCCCGTCTCTGGATCTTTTCCCTCTCTGTGTTTCGGTTACCTCCGTCAACCCAAAACATGCACAATAGGCTCAAACCTCTAGCGCCACCTCCTGTCTAAACCTGTTTTGATTTGGAGATGGGTGCCCAGTTCTGCTGTTGATCGTTTGCCCAGTGGCTTTGAAGGACAAATTTCCCTGTGCCTAAAAATAAGTATACCTTAGCCTTAAGTTACCCATGGACACAATTACTCCCAAAAACAGCCTTTTTCAGAGTCTATTAACTGTAAAAGGTTTAATAAACATAAAAGACGGATAGTATTATACTTTTTGCAGGTATTTGGTAATAATCTCAGACATTTCTTGCTCATTATGTTGCACTTTGTTGGTTAGAAAATACTATATTGATCTAAATCGGCTTAATTAAAAAAATGACCATGGCCTTACTTCCTGGTTCAACAAGGTACTCTCCAAAAGGCCCTCACCTCGCTACTCTTCTGTATAGCCACTGTCAATCTCAACGGTCAACTCTCAAACTATCCAATACATTGCTTCATATGTGTTGGATAGTTGCCTCACATTTAAAAAATGTAAATCTTATTCAATTTAGCGCAGTACAATTCAATTTGAAACTCTACTGTCTAACCTCAACGGTTTCTCCAGATAAGATGCTGTAAAACTTGTTGGATTCTTCTTAGACCAATCACACTCGTCTGGGACATCTACTCGTAATTATCTTCTTCTTATCGTCTTATACATGGGAACTGTCTTACTTCCTTGAAAAGTCACTTCAGGTTAGTCAACTGTCAACAAAAGAACGTCTTCTTCGCCTGATCTGATTTGAATCTGGAGCACAAACTTCCTCTGATAGTGATCGTCGCTCCGGGGGAAACAACTTTGTGCTTATTCCCATATTTTCTCTCATTTGCATAACTCGTCTGCTCGCCTTATGAATGATTTAGCAGCTTGGGTTGGCAGATGATGTCTTGATAAACCCCAAATGTGTCTTTTATCAGACACACTGTACTGCTTTGTCTAATTTCTAAAGAGAAAGGGGAGAGACAGATGGTGAAGGTGAGGGTTTACTCGAACAACGCACATCTAAAAGTTTTAAGCAGTTTTGTCGCCACAGTTCCCTTAAACTGACAGAATGATGTTTGCTATTCCATGCCCTTGGCCTTTCTGACCATCACCAATTACAAACTCACACAGGCAAAGCAAGTGGAGTGGCTTGCCCAAGGATACAACAACAATTTGTGTATATCCAAGTGTCAAATAAGGTAGCTTTTAGTCATTTGTTGGCAATAGCTTAAGGTTGAGGGCAAGTTGTTCTTATGTGAAGTAGTGTGTGATGTGGACAGTGTGGTCTGTTTTGCATTGTTCAGAGTCCCAACCACAATGCCATGGGGTCTGGTCAGGGTGTGGCAGCCTGTTGTGCCCTTCAGTCAAAAGAACATTTCACAATAATACATAATTATTGCATACCTAATAAAGTCATACTTTCTTACTGTCTTTAATTAAAGAAAATTGGTCCTCTTCATTGAACCTATACCTCCCCTTTTATGTATAGTGCAGCACTGTGTACGGTCTTCCTTCTCCATATATTTTAAGGCCAAATTTGTCAAGAGAATCTAACCTATTGATTAGCCCACTTTCCATGTTTTGAACTTGAAGAAACTCTCTTATCAGCTAGTGGACAACATGCAAACACTGCATAGACCCCTAAAGATCTTGTAATCAAGTTTAATACTATGTGAGACTGGTAGAAAATGCATTCAACTGTACTATCACTACATTAGTCCTAGAGGTATGAATGAATACCGGTACTTCCTGAACCATCATGCACATGTGTATTCTCTGCTCCTCTTGTAGAGCTTGGTTTTCCTCCGCAGCAGAGCAGAAGTGCACATTTGCTGCAGGTGCATGGCAGCAGAACTTGGCACTGTCAGGTGTTTGTTTGCATGTCACCTCTCGTGCTGTCATTTCCTTTCAGCCGCACAAGCGTCGAGGCCCAGGGGCTGACGGGCGAATGGGGCCTCCACCGAGTGCTGTGTGTGAAGTGGCTGCTAAGATACTGCACACAGTGCCAGCTTTGTCAGGGCAAAGGAAGAGAAAAGACTTTAATACATTAAGAACCCGATGCCGAGATGGAGCAGAGGTGCTTGTTTCAGAAAGGAAATCACTCTTGAGGAAATCGTCACATATGTTTATGCAAAACATCAAAAATCAAGAATCAGTGGTGACAGGTGATCTGTGGCTGATTTTCCTAAGTACTTTTAGCGGTTTATTTTTTGTTCATATAAAACAAAACACGTGGATACAACTCTTTGTCAGCTCAGTCAGCAAAACACAGTCG
>OMNZ01074199.1:11596-28765 GCA_900303255.1 Lesueurigobius sanzi
TGTGTGAAGTGGCTGCTAAGATACTGCACACAGTGCCAGCTTTGTCAGGGCAAAGGAAGAGAAAAGACTTTAATACATTAAGAACCCGATGCCGAGATGGAGCAGAGGTGCTTGTTTCAGAAAGGAAATCACACTTGAGGAAATCAAGAATCAGTGGTGACAGGTGATCTGTGGCTGATTTTCCTAAGTACTTTTAGCGGTTTATTTTTTGTTCATATAAAACAAAACACGTGGATACAACTCTTTGTCAGCTCAGTCAGCAAAACACAGTCGCAAAACACAGTCACAATACTTTTCTAATGTTGCATCCCTAAGTCACATGAATCAAGAGAGTAGTAGACATTCTCCTATCACCTCAACAGTGAGCATACAGTATCACCACAGTTACACAACACTGTCCTATCACCCGCCTTCATCCCCCCTTTTTGGATCACACTTCTCTGTGTCGCTGCTGGCCCCCGTTCCATTGTTTTGGCTCATTTTCACTCCTCCGTGACTCTTCATCTGCCTGTCTAAAAACGCACATGTGAATTCCAGACCTGTGCAGTGCTGCCTGGCTCGCTGACCTCCCGTAGAGCAAGAATGGCATTTGTCCAAACAGGAAATGAACTTGTGTTTGCATCTGGTTTTGTGCGGTTCTGTTGCGGCCATTGCCTGCCTCGCTGTGTACTTTGCTCTCTGTCTTCTGGCTGTTGGTGGTCTCCTCTATTTTTCCTATATTGAGAAAAGTATTGAGTTTGTTTGACTTTGAGGGACTTTATACAGTTCAACATGACGTCCAAGGGAGGATTGCAAGAGCTTATTCTTGATGCATGTTTTGATATAATTTGTAATTCAGAATCCATTTTCACTTAGGTGGTCTTTCTATCTTCTTAGTTCTTGAATTAAAGGAGCTGTACCTATTTTTTACACTCCTAGTAAAACGAAATCAGTTTTGATCGCCTGCAGTATATTGTGCTCTCAGACATTTGTGAGGCCACAGAGACCACTGCATGATGTCTGCGTTGTAGTTGCATCAATGCTAAAAACAATTAATGGAGGCTAATATTATAAACATTCCACTCCTTCAAAGGTGTGATCTTTTCAACTCATCCCGGTGAAGAAGAGGGATGTTGGGAATATATTGCGAAACTTTGGACCACAACTGCCGATTTAAAATTAACAAGCTTTGTTATGATTGAAAATGGGGAAAAAATTGGTACTTTTGGGCCTTTTTAAAGCTACGAGTTTTCTATTTGATGGCATTACTTCCAGAGATTATTTCATTTGTCCAGCCCAATATTCAACCACTGCATACGGTATATAGATTTTATGGTCTTTACTGAATGCTTTCTTGGCTAGAATTCAAATGTCAGCTTAGCAAATGTCCGCCGAGGTGTTTCCATATGTGCTGTGTTAGCAAACAAGGCATCGACCTTGGCACAGCGACTTGTTTTTTTTCTCGACAGGGAGTGGGAGAGACGCTTTCCAACACTCCCAGCCTCCGCTTCTGGTTTCTGGCTTCTTGTGCTTTTGGGTTGCTACATTTTACCAGTGGAATCCAGTTTACGAGGGATGTTAAACAAGCTGCAGCCCAACTGGAAGTCCCCAGGGGGCTTTTTGACCTCCCATTTTTGGTGGTGCTCCAACATGCTCTGAATATTTGTTGTTGGACATTGTATAGTACAGATGATAGACTGTGAGAGGTGCTGTCTTTTGGGCTATAGGAGTAAAGATTCATCCTTGTGACCGGAAGTGTGGTGGTTATGTAGGACAAGATGCCCCAGGGCAGTCTCTCTGTCTCTTGGGTCGGCCCCATGCGAGGTCACGTGATTGACATATAGGGTCATGGGATTGACGTGGCAGCAAAAGGAAATGGAGTGTGAGAGACTGTTGCGGCCAAGTGGAGCATCATTGAATTCAGTAACTTTGGGAAGGTACATACAGCAGGGGGGATTAGAACCCTACATATTGAATTTGTTGCAATATTTTTGCCATGATTTACCTCTATTTTAAACTGAAAAGCCTTTAAGCAAGTGGATGACTATAGCATAATAATCTCCAACATTTTTGCTTGGGTTGAACTATTTTTTTTATGTTGCAATTGTGGTTAGATTTTATATTTGCATTTTTAAAATCAAGATTCAATTTACACAATGCACATTTCATGCACATCTAGGAGGAACTTTAGGGAGAAGAATCGGTACTAAGCTGATCTAAAATACCAAAACCACTGGGTCGAAACCTGACAAAACCTTCACCTGAATGTATTTCTAAAGTAGAAATACTATAACATTATCTCTAATATATAATGTATATAATAAAGTCTCAAATGTACTACCTAAGAAGCCCAATAACCCCAAGTGGTACACACACACAGTTTGAGAACCACTGAGAATAACCAAGAATAGTTTTTCACAGTGAGGGTTGGCACACTATTGCAGTTTCATAGATTAAGGAGATTTTGTTAAAAGTATAAATATAAAAAATCAATGGAATAACTGAGGCCAATAACTGACCACTACTATATTCCAGCCCGCTACGGTCTAAAAGCGTGTCTACTGACTTCCAAACTCCCCACATTTTCTGCTTTTTTCCGTCCAAACTCAAATCTCTAGTGTAACCCCAAAGCACTGTGCATTTGCCAGTTTCAAAGTGATGCAACAAACCCCAACAGAATAATTACATCGTTTCCACATTTCACATTTTCTCGCACTAATTTACTGTACTTCCCACAGGAAATCTGCAAAGTGACTGTGGTATTGAAGCGGGCCAGACAGGATGAGCATAAGTGCGTGGAAGAAAAAGCACTTTATCCACTACTGATTGTCTTCACCTGCTCACAAGCCCCGAAATGGAGGTCCAAATGTCTTTAACAGATCTACTTCATTGGTTATTAGCACGTTTTAATACCACGGAGCGGCCCAATTTCAAGCTTATCTTAGCGCTTAGCCAGAAATAGCTGCTAATAAAATGGCCTATTTAGCAGAGCCATGTCTTATTTAAGCCAGCTCAAATGAGGCTTGACACTGTTCCTGGACAGCAAAGAAAGGAAATCAAGGACTCGCCGACGTGTGTGGCATTTCTTTTGCAATATGAAATGTTTCCAAACCAAACTGAACTAATCATGCATAGCAAAAACCATTACAACCAAAAGTTGAATTTAATCAAATGTTAATACTTAGTCACTGATGTATTGGTGAGTGATGACAGACTGAGTAGAGAAGCCAGCTAGCTAGAGCATCCATAACTCAAATGAGTGTAGCGTCCAAATTAGCTTTAGCTACAAACATCATCCCTAGTAAATAATGCATTTAAAACCAGAAAACTATGTGTCTAATTTTAGCACGAACAAATTTAGCTAGCTGATATACAGTGGAGTTAATGCTACAGAAGCTAAAGGCTACATGCTAACTTGCCAATGAAAACAACTATGGGGTTTTGAGCCTATCATTAACCACTGACTGCATGGCAAAAGCCTTTATAACCAAAAGTTCAATGCCCAATTTAACCAAATGTTACCACTTAGTCATTGATTTATTGGTAAGTGATGCTAGAGTAGAGAAACCAGCTAGCTAGACCACCCATAACGCAAGTGAGTTAGCCAGCTACAAACAACATCCCTAGTAAATAATGCATTTAGATATCCATAAAACTAGGTGTCTAATATTAGCATGATCAAATTTAGCTAGCTGATATGTTTGGAGTTAACGCTACAGAAGCTAAAGACTACCTGCTAACTTGCCAATGAAAACAACAATGGAGTTTGAGCCTATCATTAACCGTTGGCCCATTTGTCTGCTGGTTAGCCGCAGATGCTAAAAGACACTTTGGTATGTTGGGTGTGTTTGTATACTATAAGTCTGCTGAAGATGCCACAGAACATGCTGCATGCCCTTTCCAATGTTTTTCTTTTTTCTTTTTTCCTGCAGAGCTGGCACTTTCACGTTGAGATCATCCCAATGCCAAAGTGCTGAAAGAGTAGTTTTATTTTTTCCAGCAAGAGTTGAAGTGAAACCAGCTGGCCCTTTCTCTCATAAAGTTTCGAGATGTGTTATTCTTGTATTGTTTTCTTCAAAACACCGAGGAGGAAGTTGTCAAGTTGGTCGCAGCACTGGCTGATCTATGGTCCGTCGCTGATGTGGCGAGGAGGTTTGATAGTCGCCGTTTTTCAAAAACGGACTATACAAGTGTAAATCAATCCAGAAAAGACCTGCTTGGTCAAAAGGATTTCTTGGAACTAATGCTAAACACGTGCACAGAAGGTGTTTTTATTGTTTTGGTGCATGCAAACCCCAAACATATGAGAAGGGAGCATACCTGAGTTTATCATTTTCATATGGGCTTGCCTTTATGATGGAAGATTTTGCATGTCAGCCACCTTTTTAGTAGTATGGGGTACAGTGGTGGAAAGTAACAAGGTAAAAAGTTAAAATTTTAGGTAATTGGTAAGAAATAATCCATATTTTCTCCTTCTAGCAGCTTTTTGTCTGAATTTTGTTGTGTGATTGGCATTATAATACAATTTCTATGCTTTGTGACAATAATACATTTGGTTGCACTCGCATAATTTCTACCCCTTTCCTGAGGTCATTTATTTTCCTCTGCCATGGTATGCACAGCTGAATATTGTCTATTTGACCTCTCCGTCCAAACATAGAAAACAACTGACCTATCGTCCCATTTACTCTAAGAGGTTTTCCCCTGGGTTCAAAAGAAATGATTCATGCTAAATATTTGGGCACTTGTTGCTCCTGACAACCCAGCATGAATCTGCCATGGCAAACCCACTTGACTGACTCACTCACCAAAATGGGGCTTTTGGCATAAACCTGTTGGTGACTGTAGGTGTGAGCTAGTCTGCCAGCTATTTAGAAAGTGGGGGGTGGAAATGATAACACAATACAACCATTTCGAAATAGCAACAGTGTGGTAAAAGAAGATTTGTTAAGTGCAAGGATGGGTCAAAACATAGTATAATGCAACTTCAGATATGGCAAGGAGTTTCTTGCCCTCTCAAATATAGCTAAGTGCTCCTAAATGTGTTTGAAACTGAATTATGAACATAAATTCCAACTAATCCCCGTAAAATCTGCAATTAGTTCAGCCATACAATGAATTAGCACTTCAAACTTTACAACTTTTTGTGACAATAGGTTAGTTAAATGTTACATGTCTATCGATCATGGGAAAGCCAAACGTTTTCAGTCTCCAGGGAAACGAGCGCAGGTGTAAAACATGTGTAACAGATGTGACTATTGGTGCTTCAAAAGGCATCAATCTCTCCAACACAATGCCACCGAAGCACCCAAGTCTTCCATTGAACTGTGTGTCCAAAAGTCTTCCCAAGTTGTTTAGACAATGGCGACCGACGTTTGTTGAATACTCCTCGCCACTGCTTATGTAAGAGCTGCTCCGTTCTATTCTGTGAGCCTGCAGGAAGGAGGTGGACTCGGAGCCTCGTCTTTACTTCCCCTGAGTGCCAGCTGTGATACTGTTTGTCCACATGCTCGCCCTCGATAAGAGGAACAACTTCAGACTAAAATAATTCAACCAAGAGTTCTTTCAGTGGAAATCGTCTTGATCCTTCTTCCTTATTTGTAACTTGTCTGTGTGTATATATAGAACAGAGGTCTGCAAACTTTTGGGTCCAAAGAGTTGATTCTCCCGAAAACATATATTTATTTAATCTGTAAGGAGCTACAACCAATATTCATGTTTTTTTCCTAGTTTAGATCTATAGTTTAGATGTAATGGTTTAGAACTGGTTTAGTTTAATTTTTTCTAAATGGTGTTCATCTTGTCTTCTAGTTAGTCTAGACTAGAAACTTAAACAGTAAAGTACTGTTTAAGTTTCTTCTGTATAAGACAAATAGGAAAGCGATGTGTTATTAATTCACCTTTTACATGTTTCGAAGACCAATCCTGCCAGGTTTTTTGAAAGAAAAAAAAGACAATTTCCAAATGTTTTCCCTGAACATAACACATTCTTTTGAATGTTGCCTTGAATACACCTTTGCTTGCATGCGCCACAGAAGACATCTTACATTTGACAGTTTTGTGTGGATTGTAAAAGTAATGACAGGTTTTGATGATAAAACTCCACATTTTTAAAACTAGGATTTTTAGATTCTGTTGTGACATCACATGAATACCTGTAGGACATACTGTATTTGGTGCTTTTGGAAACTGTTCTTATTTTATCCATTAAAAAGGATGAAAATGTATAACATGTGTCAAGTCTGTGTGGCCAAAATCACCTGGTTGAGTCCAGGTTTATTCCTAGACCTGATTTAATACCCCTGGTTGAGATCCGGTTAGTCCTGGTTTGGATCAGATTTAATTAGACAGAGTTTAACCCCGATTTAGTAATGGTTTAGATCTGGTTTAGACGTAGTTTATTTTATTTTAATAGTCCTGTTTTAGCCCTTGTTCAGGTCTAGTTTAGTCCTGCCTTAGTCTCTGGTTTAGTCCTATTTTAGCTCTGGTTCTATACTGTGAATGTGAGTACTAAACCAGAATTAAATCAGGACTGTCTCCAGATTATACCAGGGCTAAACTGGGACCAAACCAGAACTTAACTGATCCCCAAATGAAACGATTCTCTAAATCTAGCCAAAGAGCCACGAGAACAGGCCTAAAGAGCCACATGTAGCTCTAAAACTATAGGTTGCAGATCCCTGGTTTAGAATAAATGCAATTTTGACTAATTAGCATTGGACACAATATTATTTGAATAAGCACAATTTCTTTAACATTTCAGGTTTTTGCAATTTACAAACATTTGATGACTATTTTGACATGTATGTTAGAAAAGGTAAAAAAAAAATGTCTTCTACTGTGTGTTTGAATGGAATTTCAAGGCAAGAACTTTATGCCGAGAAAATCAATCAAGAAAATGACTATTGTTATTTGTTATGTTCATGATAATATTCCTCACTCCAAACAAGGACAGGGTGCTTAGACTCGTTTTAAAGTGAAGATCCGAGGCCTTTAATGTTTGAAACATAGTCGCTTAGCGCTATGGCTAGGTTTGGTTAACCTTTTTGTTCAGTCTCCCAGTAAATAATGCTCTCCCAGTCTTGCATTTGGCACAGATCTACATTTAAAACACTTTCAGCCATTGTCCCGTCTCCCTGCACTATGGACTGTGTTTGTAACTCTCTTTATCCTGCCCCAGTGGAGCGCTTGGATAGTTTAAATTGAGGCTTGTGCTAAAATGGAACATTAGCCACTTGTTTGGGTTCACTGTAGTGGTTTGTCTCTCTCACTCACTTTAGTTTTAACAAAGCTCTCTACTGTCAGCACTAGTACCTTTTAATTCCACAGGCATATCTCCATTCATTAGATCAGGCCAGGAATCTCTCTGGGACTAATTATGTATCATTGACTTATTAAATATGGATTTTCCTTTTCTCTGGCATCTGGGGGGATTGACTTCCTGTTCCTTTTGTGTCCAGGAGGAAGTCTGTTTTACATCATTTCTCACAGAGCCCTGTTCACTGTCATGTCTGGGGCATAAATCTGATTGAGAATGCCATTTTTATCCCGAGATTTTCCAGAGATGCGGGAGCCAGACTACAGTATAGTTGTTATAGCAACATTGACTGCAATGTATGCATTGTAAAAAAAAATATATATAATAATAAAAAGATTAAGAATGAATGCATTAAAATTATTTTATTTCCTTCTCTTAAAAATGACACAAGACCTTCTTTGTTTAGTCTTGGTTTAGTGCTGTATTGCCCTTTGTTTTGCAGATTGAGCCATATTCATGGGTTTCAGGCATAATGTTTCCCACTTATGACTGACCAAAGTATGATATTTTTGAAGATTTAATATATCATCATTTGTTCAGAAATGTATATTGCTATGGCAAAATGTCTAATTGTTCATCCCTTGAGCCTCTTCAATGCTTTCGTCCTGGTTTGGTCTTGGTCCTGGTTTAACCATAGTTTAGCCTATGTCTGGATTAGATTTGTCTTCGTCATGACCATAGATATTCTATTACAACCTTTAGTCCAGACCTATTTTGTCCTGTTAGCTGCTGTCCCAACTCATTTCTAGCTCTGAAAATTGGCCCTGCACAACCAGATTGTTCACAAGATACATTTCAAATGCTCATAGAGCTTTTTGAGACGGCAAAGCACACCAATAACAAAATAAACACTGCCAACTTACACTCATCCATGTTATGTTCTGTTTATCATAGATCAAGGGGCCAACAGCACCAGTTCCAAAACAAAAATCAGGGAATCAACCATATAATGTTACAGATTAATGTTTTTAAACAAATCGATAAGAGTCACAAGGACAGAAACATCTGTATTTTCACAAAATGGGATTCTAAGAAAGTGAAAAGTTATTTTTAGAACAAATCCCAGGGGCTACTGAGGAAGCCCCAAAGGGCACCCGCGGGCATAAAGTTGGTGACAACTGGCAGTGCAGTTTTTCTGCACGTTGTAGCATTTACAATAAAGGACTACTATGCAAAGAAATGTACTCCACGAGAGAATAACTTGGGTACCACAGCTTTAAGACTTCATTAAGCCCTGGTTTAGACCTAGTATTATCTTTGCCAAAAAGTATGCTTTACAGTTATTACACATTCCTTTATGTAATATTATGTTGCGGCTCCACTACAGTGCTAGACGGTGCAAAGTTCAAAGGCAGGCGAGCTCCAGATCTGTGTGGTATGACAGGAATCCTCTGTTGGCTCTTTTCACTCTGTCCTCATGTGAGTGTAGGGCAGCTGCGGGACACGTCACACAAACACTGTGAAGAAGTTTGATGGAAGATATGCAACTTACAATATGACCTTTGTGTTGGAAACCATATGCAATCAATTGTACTGGTCCCACAATGTGCTGCCCGAAGAAACATACTAAAAAGGCTAATCCAGGATATTTTCTCATTTTTTGAACGTAGTCTACTTGTATGAAATCTTATTAAGGATTATAGTTTATCAAAGCACATAACAAAGAAGGTGCCTGTGTTATGGTGTTGACGTTTGTTGAGTTTGCTACTGTGATGATAATCTTTGTTTCTCAGTCCGAAAGTTATAAAACATGCACATAAATGTATGGGAAGTTTGTGAGAGCCAGAAACAAGACAGAGGTCCGGCTAATAGATTTGAATTTAAACCATTATCTTCTTCCCTCATTGCTGTTTGGGAACAGGAGAAATCTGGTCCAGCTGCTTTTGAAGCTTGTGTTAAAAATGTCATTACCATCTAGGCAAATATCTCATTACCTCTCTGTTAAGGGTCAGTAATTCCATCTCTATATTAATTTGTCTTCACTTCTCTGAAAAGATTAAGACCCCAATTTAATTAAAACTGCCTGTGACAAGTTCCCCGAATCCCAGCGCTCCCATTGAACTTGTGCTGTGCATCCATTAACCATAAGCATTAGTCACAATGTGTTTTCTTTCTCCCTTTTTCTCAGACGGTGGACATTCATAAAGAGAAAGTGGCCCGGCGGGAGATCGGGATCCTGACCACCAATAAGAACACAGCCAGAACTCATAAGATCATAGCCCCCGCAAACATGGAGCGGCCGGTCAGGTACATCCGGAAACCTATAGACTACAATCTGCTGGACGATGTGGGCCACGGAGTCAAGGTGAGTCCCGTTGGGCACATTTTCGGTTCACAGTGTCTGATGAGTGTAGCTTTTGACTTGGCAAACATTACATTGTGAAAAAAAACCTTCCACAGTTCATGACAATAGCTCCCTCCGACCAATCAAATCTCACCGTAGTATTCAATTCAACCACTTCTTGGCTCCAATTTCCTCTCCTCCCCCACACCTATTTTTGCCTAGAGGTATTCCTATCTCTTGTGCTTGATTTTTATCTACTTTTTTTTTTCTCTCCTTCGCCGAGTCTTCCCGTGCTTTCATCTCCACAAAACAGAGTACTCTGACCCTACGGAAATGCGTCCCGCGTGGGTTGGCTGCAATGGGCTGGGGGTGTAGATGGATCTCAAAAGCTATTACGTCACACAAAAAGACTCTATTCTTGGATGACACATATTCATGGGATGTTTTTAAAGGCACTTAGACCCATGCTGCCCTCGTAATCTGCCTCTCCGGTTTCTCAAGCAACGATCCAGGATCCAGTCATTGCGCTAACGCCCCCCCCAGCCCCGACACATTTTTGATGTCGTTTGCTCTTTGAAAAGTTGAATTTCAGTGTGGCTTATGCTCATTTTTTTGGAAGGGGGTGGTCAGTGGGCCATCCCGGCAGCAGCTGCGATGACATCATTACCCGATGGCGGCAGGCGGTTGGTTCCCTGTCTATTCCGCGGTCCATCAATCAGCTAATCAATTGCGGCTGTCACACAAATCACATTAGAGAGCAGCCGTGAGTGTCCAGTAGTGCTATGGACATGGGTAAAAAGCCATTGTGCTGCCTTGAATAGTGTTTCTATATAGTCCATGGTGCCAAGGAGCAACTGTTAATGCTGTTTCAAACATTTAGCAAAGTTGTTTTTCCCAGCAGTACAATCCAAGATGAAACCACAGATTCACCCCATTTTCAAATGAAAACAAATGTCCAGGCATCTTCACAAAATGTTTTTTATGTACTGGAATGGAAGAAGAGCTGGATTCAACCCAATTTTTCCCAGTCTCAGGAGCAGAACATGCTTTGTTTTACACGGTTCTGGAATTAACAATACTCCACCTGGGGAAATCAAACCGCAAGCTTACAAATCTCCCATGGCTTAAGATCCAACCAGTGCTCAAAACCTTTGGCCAATCAAATGGTTCGGCAATGACCACATTGGCGCTGTTCCTCAGGGTCCTTTTTAAGTTTATTTTTGTCATGATTACTGTGTCAAAATGAACAGAATGGACACATAGGAACAATATTCATACTTCATACTTTTCAAACTATTGTTGAAAATTAAAAACTAAGCCAATTCTTTACTTTACATTTGATCAATAAACAAAAGAAACACTGACTCTGCCTTTAGTTTTTCAATATCCCACACACTGATCATCCATCCATCTCCCACTCTCATCTATACTCATGTCAGCTCTGAGCACTGGTCAATATTTACCCTCCGTTTGGCATATTAATTCATAATCCAGCTCTGCGCTGTCGGACGCTCTGTCTGTGTGGACTGACTTGTGGTAGCAGTTTACTTACTGACCAGATTCGATCCACTAATGGCAGTTTAAATCATGTCTATTGCTGGGTGTTAGCCGTTAGCTCGCTGCAGGCTGCAAACGGGTCCTAATGCTGTGTTTTTAATAGCTTTACGCTATCGTTTAACACTAGGCAGGAGCTGTTAATACTGAGAGGGAAGCCGGCGTAACGCTGCATACATTATTCAGCACAAGACTGGGATGAGACGCTTTATTCAGTCTTTTCATCTGAGTAATTCTATTTACATTTTGTTCTTTTACTCTGTGGAAAGAGCATTCTGTTAATCACTATTACTGCAAGGGCCAAGAAGATGTGCTCTCTATGCTGTTAGTTGAGATTGTTAATATTTTCTCAAGTAAAAACAAAAAATGGATTGTTCTGGTATACTATGTATGTTATATACTGAATTACTTTGCTTTAGTTCCCTATGGTAACTTTACATAATTTGTCTACAACCATGTAGTACTGTAGACCTTAATTTCAGCTTTATCTAAAGGCATAGAACTGGTCAATCTCTCCATTTATAATATTACAACTGATGAGATTTATTCGGATTAAAATTATTGTCTAATCTGCTCTTCTGGATTTCAGGAAATGATTGTGTTCGCCTTTTTTTTTTACTTTATTTTTTAGGCCTATGTACACAAGTTCCTCTACAGAAACCATTTCCAAAATCCAGTACATTCTGACGCTCCTGCTCTTTAGTACAACCTTAACTGTATGTGATTCAATTAATTAAAAAATTCATCATCGAACAATATTTAAGTATGTAGCATGGAAACTCTAGCCCTCCTCATAACAAATATTGTAAATCAGTAAAAAAAAAAAGTCCTGTAGTGTGACCCCTCTTTGTTTTAAGCGATCACTTCCCCGCTGACCTGTGTCACCATTTTGCTCTGTGCCGCTGGAGCCGTTGCAAAGCTCTGTGCCCACACCTCTGGGACGCTGCATTATAGATGAGCCACTTGACTCTGCAGTTGTCAAACTCCAGATCGAGCCCAATGCAGCGGAGCTTTCATATTCTCTTTGACACCGGCCCACACAAGTGCCACCACAGAGACATGTCCAACAATCACGAGCTAAATGGTCATGTGTGGAACTGTGCATCAGAATGTATGGAGCAGGAACGTAGACTGACAGTAATATATTCTAGTTTGTCAAGTGTCATATTTATGCATGCTTATTTAAGATAGAAAGGGACACTTTGAAGCACTGATATAGTTTTCTAATAATACATTTGAGCACTCAGGAATTCATTCTTTTGTAAGTCATAAAGATGATTATTTCTTTTAAATGACTGACTCATTCTGACACTGCCTTTGCTGTGCTGTACTTACAATCAAATAAAGCAAGCAAATGAAAGTGCAAGCTAGACACAGCGGCCGTGAATCCTGAGCGCTTTGCCATCAGATGGATCAGTGCTGCCTGGGCGTGGTGTATTTGATAAATATTGCCACAGCCAGACTGCTCTTTTTCCCCCTGACCTTGCCATGTCTTATCAGATGTTTGTTCAGAATAAATAGCTCCAGATATCGTTTTTATCCACTTTTCTTTAACTTGTGCTGTTCTGACATGGCCTTCTGACATGCACTCTCCCTGTCTCTCTTCTCTTGTGTTTTCTTTACGCCCACACTAAGTGGCTAAAAGCCAAGGTAAGTCCGTTTGTCACATGACCCATTTTGCTAGAATATGTATTATTGATAGATCTCCTTTTCTACACAAACCCCTCATTCTTGTGCCGTCCTTCTTTCTGCATTAACTGTAGTCCTTTAGTCCCTCCTGATGTAGCCCGTGTAGAACCATGTTCATAACATGATTACTATTGTCCATTTGTCATTCTCTGTTGACAAATTAGGCTGCACATATTTCTGGTGCGTACATTATAAAAGTATAATAAGACAGTTCATGTTGCAAAGCTAATATATTTTCCAACAATTATTTCAAATTGATCCTGCAAATTCACTAAATTAAAACTCAGCAATATGGCAAAAAGACATTGTCATATTGATCAATTGATTGATTTCTGATTCAATTTTATTTTTCCATATCCCAAGAATGTAAATAGCATTTACTGATATGGTCTATGAACACAGGCAAGATAGACCTTTTAAATTAATCTCATATTTAACACATGCATACATTTTACTTCACTAAACTCAGACCCAGGTGCTATTACTGCCACAGAATTGTCTCTAGACCTAACAATTACAAAGCTTCATGGCAATAGTTGAGATTGCGATCAATTTTGATTTAATTGCACAACCCTATGATATAATGTACTGTACTGTATAAATATGTTCTCCACAATTGGAAACCGAACAGCTGCCGAAATTATTAAGTGAGATTAGTTCTCTTCCAAGGCACTGACCTCACACGTATACAGTTTGAAAATAAATGACTGACTACAAACTTCCAGAAATGCATGTGCAGCCTGTGTTGTTCCTAGGTAATAAAAGGCTCTGTGTAGGCTTCCCAGATGATTCCACAGATCACTGAACACGTGTGATGAAATGCTACAAATCCAGATGTTGAGTAACGTTTTGTCAGAGCTGAGCCATGTGCAAACCGCAACCTGCAATCAAGCCACACGCATTACGCAACACTCAACATTACCTTAGTCACAACTCCATATATCCACACGGGAGCTGTCGACAACTCTGGGAAGTCTATAACAACTGATTTAGCTTCTGCTTATCATGTGTAATGTGTATGTTCTTTTCCCATAATCACAGCAACATGGGAACAACCAGTCGATCCGAGGCGGGACACTATCGAGGACCAACCCGCCCACGCAGAAGCCGCCGAGCCCTCCCATGTCTGGGCGCGGCACGCTCGGGTAAGGCCTCCCTTTCTGTCACCGTGAAGGCAATGCTAATCTCTCATTATCAAACACTGATTATAGAAAATTGTGTTAATGTGTGGGCGACTGAGGAACAGGCAGAGGAGCATGATTGACTCCTGTAGTTTGTGAGGCGCCATGAGGCAGTTTGTCTAATATTGTGATGTTCATCAATCAATCAGTCTTCTAACTTAAAAAGCGCTTTTCATACAAAAATGTAATGCAGAGTCTTACTTGTAATCAATCCCATTCCCCCATCCAACCCCCAACCTCCACGAGTATTCACCCATAAATGCAAAGAATCATTCCCCTTCATCCCCGACAAGTGTGGCCTGATATACGCAAATAATCATTCCCTTTCACGCACCCAACCTAGACACCCATAAGTGTACCCTCATATATGCAAAGAATCATTCCCCTTCACCCATCCAACCAGCGACACCCACATGTATACCCTTATATGTACGTAGATAATCAACCCCCTTCATCCACCCAACCCCCTTCATGTAAGTTTTATTAGAGATGTAAATTATGTGTCATGTTCTTAATACAGAAAGTGGTTGATTTTTTCGCGTGTCTTGTGTCCCGTACAGACGTAACACACCGTACAAGACCCTAGAACCAGTGAAGCCTCCCACAGTGCCCAATGACTACATGACCAGCCCGGCCAGACTGCAGCACGGGCAGCAGAACAGCCCGGGGCGCACGGCATCGCTCAACCAGAGGCAACGCACACACAGGTACGCCACGCAAAGAACGTACAAATCAGACTGAGCGCATTAAAATAGGCATAAAGCAGTTGTACTTAGTTTTAGATGTAGTTTCAAAAGCTTATTTTCAGCAACATTGTTCACTTAACCTAAAATGCCAAAACACAATAATTTGAATAGTAATGAACTGTATGGATCGGGTCGCTTGAAGCAGGGCTGACATATGGCATAGTCGTTTTTTTAATTAACTGAATTTGTATTAAAAGGAAAGCAATGAGCATGTGGATAAATATTGTCGTTGTGAAAGTTTGTGAACAAGCAGAGGTTTTACCGGTCACATTAATCTTATGATTTTTTGTGGAGACTTTAAAAAGGATCTCGGCTGTTTCTCTATCACAGTGGTTCCCAAAGTGGAGGTCAGGACCCTACAGGGGTTTCGTGAGCACAGGGCTGAGGGTTCTTAGATTTCAAGATTTAAAAAGGAACAATTTTGATAGTATATTTAAGATTATTCTTAATTAAAATAGTATCAAAGTAAACAATGTCTAAATCAGATCTTGAATGATCTTTGTCTGATATTATCTATATGTTGCAAATGAGTTTTACAGTGGGGTCCTGGATTGTGTGGATGGCAAGAAGTTCCTGAAAGCTTTGAGGATCCTTGATCTATCACATAAACCACTGATGGCTACCATTTATCAACATAATCGTAATTGTATTAGCTTACTCATTTATATATTGTAAAAATAAATAAATAGATACTTTGGCATCTACATTGTCGGTCCAAAAAAGTCACCACCTAGATTTTAATGATCTGTAGTTGCTGCAGTTGGTCAGGTATAAGTGGCTAAAAAAAAAAAAAAATAAAAATTCTGACTACATGAATTAACTGAATGACCTGGTTATTCCATCAATTCTTCACTGATGTCTCTGGCATATTCCAAGATGACAGTGCCGGATTCATCAGACTCAAATTATGAAATAGTGGTTCAAGGAGCGAGAGACATCACTTTCACACATGGATTGGCGACCACAATGTCCAGACTTAAGAATCTTTGGGGTGTGCTGGAGAAGATTTTGCACAGTGGTCTGACTCTCCCATCATCAACACAATATGCTTGTGAAAAATGAATGCAACACTGGATGAAAATAAATATTGAGACATTGCAGTAAGTAATAATTACAATTTGGTGTCTCATTCCTATTATTGTGTTTGTGCAACATTGGCTTAAAACTACCCCCTTCTTCTAATAAAAAGCAGATTGAATCACATTTCCTGTCGCATATTGCACACATTTAGCTCCAGATACTGTACCTCCATTTCCTTTTAGAAATTCATGAGCGCTGTTGGGAAATACTCTGCTACACCTTGAAATTCAACCCTCGCTCGTAATACAAGAAAGCGCCTCTTCAGACCCATTAGTCCTCGCCGTGTCATATGCCTAATCTCCTTCTTAGTTTCAGCAGCTCAGAGCACTTTCACACTTCTGCCTGTGCACTGAACCAAGATTTTGTTTTTCATGACTTGCAAGTTTTCTCAAATCTTTCTCGTATTAATGTCTGCAGAAAGCCTCTCAAGGAATTTCCAGCGCGTTCATCAAATTTGAATTATGGTATTGGCTGCCTCATTAGTTAAAAAGCCTCCGGTGCTGATTTGCAAAACCCATATATATCAGAAATTATTACCTCTAGTTTTTTCCGCTCTACATAGCTCGCAAGTATGTTTTTAGGTTTGTAGCTTGTTAGGGTTTAACTTTGATGACATTTTAGGGACAAAAAATGCACAATGAAACCTTATACGAGATGTTTTATACGGCTCTAACATGTCAGAGATGTACTTTGGTGCTAGACCATGAAGAGACTTGTAAAAAAGCAGACCAGTTTTAAAGTCTATTCTCTGAGCGACAGGAAGCCAGTGCAGAGACCTGAGCACTGGACTAATATGGCCTTATTTCCTGGTTCTAGTCAGGACTCAAGCAGCAGCGTTCTGGATGGGCGATATGGCCAAAAAATAAAATCTTGTTTTTTTTTTTGTTTTTTTTTGATGATTACGATTTTAATCTCGATTTTAATTGAAGTATTAACTCAAACACATGTTTTTCAAAACAGGTTTGATTTATTAAAAAATAAGTATTTCAAATGTTAAGCCATCAACAATAATTGTACTGAATTTCTATCAGTAAAATAGTTTAAACTTAAATAACAATTCTTGTGCATAAAGTGCATTGTCTTGTCACAGCCAAACCATTTCCAAATAATTGACGTAATTTGTGTCCCTTTTTTCGGTAAAAACTCTTCGCCATGACGGCGCGGCTCACTTTTGTTTTGACAGAAGCAGTAAAGGGGCGGAAATTCTTCTTCTTCTTCAAATTCGATTTCACAAAATTTAAAATCGTCTAAATTTATTGAATTTATTTGATTTATCGCCCTAACCTGGCGTGTGCCAGATTGATATGCGGATCTCTCTGATTTGAGTTCTACGCATTA
>OMNZ01074202.1:0-17441 GCA_900303255.1 Lesueurigobius sanzi
GATTTCTACTAATATGCACTGCCATGTCAAAATAGTGACAAGAACCTGTAGCCAGCTCTATGAGACACCAACTTTAACCGATTCTCAGCTAAAAAAAGTTGATTTGGGGTTTAGTGCTCGAGAACCCCAAATTCACAGATCCACAGATTCTGTACAGAAATCTACAGATTGCACACTAGGGGGCGGCAAAGTTGCACATCACCTTCATAATTCAAAGCCAAATCCGTTTGTTTACACTCAGATTGTACATTTATATCAGAGCACAGCTCCTATTAAGTTAGCAGGATGAGATATTACCTCTAAATTAAAGTTATAGCCTTTATTTAATTATTACTATTTTATTTTTTTTCTCCATAGTTTATTATTTATCTTATTTTATATCTATATTTATGTTTCATGTTGCACGAGTCAAACCAAAGTAAATTCCTAGTCTGTGAAACCTTTATTGACAATGGCAATAAACTATATTCTGATTCTGATTCTGAACTTTTTTTTACTGAGTGTGCTGTAATCCATGGCTGTAATGTGTAGCTGTAGTTTTAGGAAATACGTTTCCCAGAGTGCCTTGCAAAACTAAACACGTGCAGTCCTCCTCATTATACATAATACACTACACCTGCCCTATACTCACCCCCCTGCACCTCACCCCAAAGCCTCCGAGCACGCCCATATCTCAGCCCTGTTTCAGTTGTGTTTGTGGGTGGAGTAAGGCTCTTGCACGCCCATTTAGTCACCCTTTAAAGAAGTTACAGGTCTGTGAGAGCCAGAAATCTTGCTTGTTTGTAGGTGACCAAATACTTATTTTCCACCACAGTTTGCAAATAAATTATTTAAAAATCAGACAATGTGACATATGTGTGAACCTATTATGAAAATTACAGGCCTCTCATCTTTTTAAGTGGGAGAACTTGCACAATTGGTGGCTGACTAAATACTTTTTTGCCCCACTGTAGTTCTATTGAGAAACGTTGAATAAATGCAATAATTACACTTATTGTGAAGATTATGTCATTTATTAATTTCCAGGTGAAGGTTTATATGTTAAGAGAGTAAATTTTCCCAAATTCTGAAAGTTTTGCCTACAGTGTCTCCCCTTAACTTGTGGGGAAATATTACTTTCAGTGTATTCTCAAAATATTCCAAACAGTTCCACAAATGTTTTATGGTTCTCAAACTAAATGCGTGCATTTTGTAGTAACCTTGTTTGTTTTTTTAGTGAATAAAATTGTCACATTTTCATTCCCTGCCTTTTTTCCCCTTAGATTTCAGGTTTCCCTTTGAATCTGCCTTTTTCTGAAATCAAGCCAATCATTGAGGCGGCCTACAGCACGGGAGTCCACAACGTCCAGGCGTCTAATGTGGAGTTTGCGCTGGCTGTGTACGTCCATCCCTACCCCAGTAATGTTCTGTCTGTCTGGGTCTATCTGGCTTCACTGATGAGGGACTAAACTATGATAAAAAAAATTATAGATTGTTTAGTTTTTCTGTTTACTATCAAAGCATTTGTACATGTAAATATTATATAAATTGTATTGACTACTTAATACCTTTTATAGTTTTATTATTAAAACAAATATGCCAAATCTGATTCCAAGTTACTTTATTGATCTGCCTGCCATTTCCCAGTTTAAGCGTCATGCACAATACATCAGTCCCAGACTGTTTGAGACTGAGAAGAGATTGACAAAAGCTGAAAATACAGCACGGCTTTCTCCCTATCAATGAATCAACAGCCATATTTGAGGCCCCAACTAATCAGTACTAAAAATTGCTGTGTCTGGAGTGCTTCATAATGAAAATAATCCTTGCTGTGTGTGATTACAAAACGTACCACGAAATGATCAAAACTATACTTCAACGTAGATGTTTGCACTTTCTGAAAAATTATCTGGGTGATCAAGTTTTATAGTACATAAGCTTATAGCCCATATATTTCACAACAATATTAACAGGTCTGTGATTAGTTTGATAATTATGACCATGTATTAGTTTAATGTTCTATATAACAATGAAACAAATTGATGGACTACCAGGGGAAGCAGATTTTTGTGGGTTTAGTGATGGATGAAGGTAGTACTGAATCACCACAAAGCACTTGGTATTTACTATTTCTAGTTTTGAATTTTTAACTTCAAAACAAAATATCTATTTACATTTGCATTGACACTCCAATTCACCCATGTCTAAGGTTAATTTCTATTAGAATACAGAATGGAAATATCAGGGGCTAGTTACAGCTGTAATAGAAACACTTTTAGTGACAGCTTACAGCACATGGTATTTCTAGGATAAAGTGCAATAACATGATGAACACCAGGGGGCAGCAGTCACTCCCCAGAGCGACAGCACGCCCTGAAGCCACACTGGAGGTTCTGGCAGCCACTGGCCGTGTCCGCGAGGGGACCTGAGGGAGACAAGGTGGTTAGGGGCTGGTCAAATAGCCAAGAGAATAGATAACTATTATAATGAAAAGGAATTGCCAACATATTAAAGATACCAAAGATCAGCTACAGCAGCGTTTCCCAACCAGGGTGCAGTAGAAATTTCACCTGATCGACGTGTAGTGGTCAGGTAGAACAATTACATGCTTGATGTATGATTTTGGTGATATGATCTTTGTGTGTGTCTCTCCTCCATTCCTGCAAGAATTTTAGTGTTTTGTTCAACTAAGCAAGCACAGACTTTTTTGTCACATGTTTGTTTAGTGGGATGCCTTGTGATTTTCTTGTGTAAAAAGGGTGCCTTGGCTCAAAAACGTTGGGAAACGCTGAGCTACAGTGTAAGCTCTACTTACCTTGAACTTCATCACACTATGACATTGCGGGCTTGGGTTAATATTTATAGCACCTCAAATCATTCACATTATTATTAATAAAGTCAACAGTGTTGCCAGTGGGAAGCAACAATGACCTGGCAAACTGTTCACTTTTTATTTCAAAAATCTGTGCATGTCCCATGACGCGTTACCGTTGATATTGTCGCAGTAATAGAAGTGCTCATCCTTTAGTGAAGGACAAACAGACACCAGCTCCTGCAGCCCCACCTCAGTGATGAAGAGGCAGCCTGACAAGTTCAGATGCTCCAACACAGGAAGCCCTCCGCGCTGCGACAGGGCCCTAAGAGACAGAGGCAGGTCAGATAAAGCTAATACAGTACAACTGATTGTGTGAGCTATGCAATCTGCTTCATAACAGTAAACTGGCATACACTATAATGTAAAAGGAACCAAAGTGGAGTGGGATAAAGGTCAGGGGGAGGAGTCTCCTCAGCTACGTGACAGAGCTTTGTACAAGTATAACCTCACCAGTGTGATATTGTACAGATGCCGCAATGAGTCATCCACTCGTAAAGAAATAAACCAAAATAAAACCACGTGTTTTATCAACATGTTTTATACTGAAAATATATTTTACCTGAGACCAGAGTCCGTGACTTGGTAACATCCGGAGAGGCTGAGAAACCTCAGTGAGCGTTTTGACAGTTCAGTCCTGTGCTCCTGCTGCACACACTGCCGTACTCCTAAAGAGGAGCATTTAGTCCGAAAGTTGGCAGAACTGCTTCTGCAAGACTCTTGCTCTGAAAACGTCCTAAGAGCAGAGTCATTGCTGCAGCAGGTGGAGTGGCCGCACAGCAGCTCCGCAGACACAAACTGAGATGGGAAATATGACACAGCGCCAGTCCTGAGCCCTCGCCTCCTGCAGCAGCACGACCCTGCCACCAGCTGAGTCTGAACAAAGTCTGCTTCTGGGACCGACAGCCGGCTCCATTCGGCTGCGTCCTCAATATCACCCAGATGTGAAGAGTCCAGCACCCACACCGGAGAGGGCGAGCTGCCCGAGCCCCACGGGCCACTCCTCGGTTTGAAGATGACCGCCTGGCGCTTCCTCACGACCTGGTGCAGGTTTCTCCCATCCATCAGAGTGATGGGAACAGGAGGAGCTTTGAAGAGTTTGGCTCGATCCGAGCAGTTGGAGGAAGTCTTGAGGTCGCCCAAACCCACAGACAGCTTCTTCAGAGTGTAATCAGTAATTTTCTCACAGCCAGATAAGTCCAAGTGCTCCAGAGAATGACAGGCTCCAAAAAATGACCAGCTGTAACACAAAACAACACACACACACTTCAATTGTCATTTTAAAAAGAAAAACACAGATCACACCAGAGTAAACCTTGAACCGTTGTTGCAATTGCAAAACTTAATTATGAAAAGGGAATGTAAAGTCTTTGATGTGGAGTCCCTCTTCCGTTACTATGGAAACTGCAGTTTAACCATGGTACAAATACATTTCTTGGGAAGCTGTGACTCACCTGTCAAACGCAGCATCAGTAACGTCAGTCTGTGTCAAGTCCAAATGGGATATATTTGGGCAGAGGGTGAGGATTTGGCGCACCTGGGAAAAGTAAATTACAATTACTAGGACAGTGCAACACATACACAGCCCATACATAGCGTCTTTAGCGTCTTTGAGTGTCTAGAAAAGCGCTATACAAATAAAATGTATTATTATTATAGTTTAATGCACCACGCACCATTTTACTGGAGACTGTGGAGCTGTACGCCAAAACAATGGATTTGACTGAGGCTCCCACAGCAGGTAAAAGGTTCTGGATCAGACCGTTCAGAAGCCTCTTCTCCCTTTGAGCGTTACTGATGGCCACATAGCCGTCAGTGTGGCCTGATACATCTGAGGAAAGACCAGGGATTAGTTCAGACACATTAAAGAAACTTAATTACAGCTACAAGTTAAAATGTGAAAGGTTTTCTCAAGGGTTGGGCACAATTTAAAAACAAAACTAGTCTTGCCATTGACTCGTATGATGTACAGTAGATGTGCAATAAAAACACAAATTCCGTACAACTGTTGTTTTAGGACTTACCCGACTCGTCCACATCAGCGTCCTCGTCCCACTCCTGATAGGCCAAACCCTCCTTTTGACGATTTTTTACCCAATCGTCATCGGGCTCCTGGTCCTGGTCTCCAGGAGGGCCACTGTAGTAGTCACCTGCAAAAAGAAATAAGTAACTCAATACTAGAGCACAGATTTAAACATGTACACTAAATTGAGAGATTAATCAACCAAGTAACTTTACAAGGATTTCTCAAATTAGTATGGAATACAGGAACATCATGAAAAACTATAATTGTTAAACAGATAATATATTGAAAGATATGAGTTTGGCATTGGTATTTTTGGGTGGACAAAAAATTATATTGCGCGACTGTATTTGTCATAGAATACATACCTTATTTCCCCCTTCAGAAACTCAACAGATATACAGTATTAATATGATTTATTTACCTCTGGCCCAGCGCACCGGGTAAAGATGCTTCCACAGCGAGCCGGTCTTGGCCAGATCTGACCAGGAGGTGCACACCTGGCTGCAGTGGCACAGATCCTCCGGAGCCAGATAGTGGAATAGCCTCAGCATGATCTCCGTGGGCAGTTGGGAGATGTGGGTAGAGCTATTCCCATTTTTATCAACTAAAGAGAGGAGAGGCAAGAAATAGTTTGAGATAAAAAAGACAACAATGTAGGGTTGAAAATAACTGTATAGAAAATGTAATATTGAAGACAGATATGAAATTATTTGATATCGTGAAATAACGATTACAACAGCTATATCAACTCTTACATGTTCAAAGCTTCATTAGAGTTTATTTGAGAAAAAATACCAACCATAATCAGCCTTCTCATGGTCAGAATATTTGAAGGCCTTGTGCAGCTCCACTTGGCTCAGCAAACTGAATCCCTTCAGCACCTCCGCAGCACTGTTCCACGGCTGTTGGCTGCGGTGCTGGGCAATCACCTGCTTCTTTATGTCTTTGAGCTCCTCATAGGTAAAGTACTCCATGAGCATGGGTTGAAAAACCTGCAATCATTATATCCTGTTAGAACATTGCTTTGAAATGTTCAACTCCTTCACTTAATTAGAATGTGAGACCTCTTCTTCCTCTTTCATGTGTGGGAGGAAGTCTTGAGTGAAAGCTTCTAGCCTCTCCTTGAGTTGTTGGGCATAGTTCAGCTGTTCAAATTCATTCTGGAGAGAAAGCACATATTTATTTATTCAACAGTGCTATTTATGGGTCATTGCTTTATTCCAAATATACATGGCAAAAGACTTCTACAGCTAAATAATAAATTATCTTCTTGCCCTCAATAAGTTGCATGAATACTGGCAGAATTCCATATGGCTTCCTTGGGAAAATTTCACTTTCAACAATAACCACATAAATTGTATGGTAAAATCCAGACCGAAATAACGTCACAGTTTATGTACCTTGACATTGTGCAAGCCTTTCTCAAAGAGGGACAGCATCTCTGAGAGTTTGTTGTCAGAGTGTACATTGTACACAGTGCAACAGCGCTGCTGCAGCAGGTTGATTATGTACTCGTTCTCTATTTGTTCATGCATCTTGAATTCCTTAAAGGTGACGCACAGGGATTGGAGAAATGAGCGGAAATCATTGTTGTTGGAGAAGTTGGTTTGTGATAGCTGGGAAAACAAAGTACTACATTATATGCATATATATAGTATAACAACAAAATCCGCAATACATTACATAAACTAAATAATTAGTGGTGTAAACTCACTCATTGTATCATAAACAAGGTGAATCAGAACTGAAAAGCGTTAATAAGTCAAAGTTTTAGAAACTAGGCATCTCTCACGTCTCAGTCTATTTCGAGCATTATTTGTTGTGTTGCATAAGAAATCACGCTAGCAGCTCTATCCTACCAATGACTAAATAGAACATTCAAAGCTGCAAATCGGTGTTGTCGCCACAATAAATTGTACTTATATTGACCACACTGTTATTACACAGTCCTAAGGCAGCCGAGGCACAAACACACACTGTAGTTTTGCTTTGACCAGTGCAGCGCTAATGCTAACTGGTTAGCATGCTAGCTTGTGTGTCTCGTTTGAGGGTGAAACTTCATCGACTCATTAGCAATCTTCGAAATTTAACGCTATTATTATTCAGTGCATACCTTCTCGCAGTATAGGCCCACTAACTGCTTCATTCGCCAGTGTGGGCCTGTAAAAACATCCACCTCGTCCGGAAAAGGAGCCATCTTCACACCACCGTTCTACAGTGCGTCATCTGGACTGACGCTGATACAATCTGGAGGCGTGTAGCCGTGTACGGCCCAGTCACATGACCATTATTTGGGCCAATGTGCAAAACTTAGACTATAAAAAATGAGAGACTCTATGTTTGTATTGCTTTTTGATATGTCAACAGAACGATATCACAGACACGTTTTTGCTTTTTTCGATATTACGCTGAAGTGGTATAAAGTAGTGGAAAAAGTCATATTTATTTATAAATGCTGAATTAGATTGATATTAAATTAAATATTTTAATTATGTATTTAATTATTCTATTTTATATTCGTCATTTGTTAATTTCACGTTCACAAAGTGGTTGCTATGGTAAATGTCCACAGTAACAGCCTGTTAGGGCGGAGCCTCTCAGTCAAACATGATTGACAGGTAAATGGACAAATAGGCGCCCCAAAAATAAACCGCTGTCCAATAAAAAATCAACAAAATGACTGTAGTTAGAGTGCGATGACAGTAGCATGTATCCAAATCTCAAGGAAACAGTGCAAAAACACTAATGGTGAGCATAACAGCTGTATGTCCTTATCTTTAACCAACAGTTAAAGTGTGTAGCTAGGTTCTTAAGAATCTTTTTTGAGATGAATCAGTTTGCCCTCCGACTAGCTGTTGTAGCTTAGCTTTGAAGCTATCAGACGTGCTACCAATCGGGCTGAAGAGAATCTCCTCGCATCATCACGCTTTTCTTTTGATGGAAAGAAAGACAGATGTGTGTCTTCAACTCTCAAGTTTAAATTGTGATCTATTATTGGAAACTGAATAACATCTATTGGCGATCGCTTCTTTTTCAATATACTCAACATTTTTAAATCTATGGAGCTGGTGTTTCATCTGTCAAAGCCTAGCTTTTCAACTTGTTTTTCTCCAGCAGTCCAGGCATGACGAGTCTGTCATCTCTGTAATATGGACAAGTACGAAAAGGTGAAGAAAATCGGAGAAGGTTCATTTGGAAAAGCCATTCTTGTTCAATCAAAGGAAGATGGACACCAATATGTCATCAAGGAGATTAACATTTCTGGGGTAAATAAAGGGAAATTTAACCTTTCTAGCTATATTCTGTATAATAACTGCGTTCTCTTGTTTATCGTGTAGATGTCAAGTAAAGAAAGACAAGAATCTCGAAAAGAAGTTGCTGTACTTGCCAACATGAGCCATCCCAACATTGTTCAGTATAAGGAATCTTTTGAAGGTATGGACGAACTGTAATGAAATAGCTGATTTTTTTTTTTTACAGTGGATTTTATGCTCTGTTTAAATTTTTTTTTTTCCCAGAGGGAGGCTGTCTGTATATTGTAATGGACTATTGTGAGGGTGGAGACCTCTTTAAAAGGATCAATTCTCAGAAGGGAGTGCTTTTTTCAGAGCCACAAGTAAGTTATCAGTCTCCATTATGCTTTCACTAAGTGTTAAGGATTATCCTGCTCTTTACATGCAACTGCTATTCTAGATCCTTGACTGGTTTGTGCAAATATGCCTGGCACTAAAGCATATTCATGACAGAAAAATTCTTCATAGAGACATCAAATCACAGGTATTAAACACTACCAATATAATATATAATATTTTTTCTGTTTAATACTCAACTAAATCTTGTGTAAAATGTCTGCAGAACATTTTCTTGACAAAGGATGGTACTGTCCAGCTTGGAGACTTTGGCATTGCGAGAGTGCTCAATAGGTATAGCGTGTCTAGAATGACCAGTACAACACTGTAAAAGCTTAATACAATTGATGTCCTTCTCTTATTACAGCACTGTAGAGCTTGCAAGGACATGCATTGGGACACCATATTATCTGTCACCAGAGATTTGTGAAAATAAGCCCTACAATAACAAAAGGTACTAAATTTATTGACCTCTATTCAGTCATCATTTGTCTGTATGCCTTTACATGTTAAAAATTGATTTGTGTAAAGTGAGATGATGATTTCTGGTAGATATTATAGTATCAAGTCTCTTGGCTATTGATTTGGCTATTTATGCAAACAACATGAAGTATTGTTTTCACCTTTTTTTAATGATATGAAGGATAAAAGTAATTTGTCAAGCTCAAACTTTATGTTTAAACCTATGCTTTGTGTGAATGCAACATTATCCCACAACTTTTCCCTGTTTGTCCATTTGTGTGTAACCTCTCACTCTCCCGATTCTCCTTCTGCAGTGATATTTGGGCCCTAGGGTGTGTCCTGTATGAAATGTGCACTCTTAAGCATGCTGTAAGTATTGTGTGTCTGTCTTGGTGTCAATCAATTTATTTTTGTAACGCCTAATATCATAACAGAAGTCATCTCAAAGGTCGGTATGGACAAAAACAAATCAATATCAGACATCAAGAATAATCAAAAATAAGTCACACATGAACGAAATGTCACAACCAGATGCAATGTCCCGTAAATAAGTAAATCACTTAGAGTAACAAGCTTAGAGTATCCCCCATCGTTAGACCTTCCTCTACGGTGAGGATTTGTGATTCAGATGAATCTAAATCTGTCTTATATAATATTGCGGTGCTGACTGCTTCAGTGGTTATATCCCTGCTTTACTGGTATGCGATACAGGATTTAAACTTGTTTGACATGTCTAGAGTCAGCTTTGTGGACTCAGACTTGTGTTACAGAAGCATAGTTGCACGAAAAGGGACCTCTGTAGATATTGTCACCGTAGATACAATTGTGTGGTGATATTGGCGTGTGATTGATAACACATACAGGTCACTTAAAATTCATAACTCATTTCTCTCTTGTTTGAAGTGTACATACTCAGTAATACTGTATGATAAGAGGAAAATGTGCTATATTCAATAACTATAATAATTGTAATATTTTACTAAATCTCCTCCCCTCGCCACTTTATCATTGTGGAGGGGTTTGAGCACCTGAATGAACCTAGGAGCTCTGTTTTCTTGGGCATTATGCTCATGGTAGGGTCTCCCATGGTAAACAAGTCCTAGGTGACGGGTCAGACTAAGAGCGGTTCAGAAGCCCCTTATGATGAGAGACATAGGCCCGTTATGTCGCCCAGAGGTGAAGGAGTGTCGGGGGGCCGTCCTCCCATGGACCCACCACCTGCAGGAGGAGCCGCTGTGCAATGAGATCCTGGCAGTGTGGACTGCTGTCCCCGCGACTTGGCAAAAGATGAGTGGAAGAAGATGGATGGATTTTACTAAATCATTTTCCGCATAGTCAAATTAAATTCAAAATAAAATAGTAAGAACTGTTTAATGTTCTCTAAGAAATTTGTTTTTATTCAGTACATTGTGTCAAATCTAGACTTTAAAAAATAATATATCAGGAACAAAACGAGGCTAACATTTAAATAAATTAGGGCATTATAAGTTTTAGTTTTGTTGCCCTTATTCCCAGTGTTTTATTAATGGTATTTTTTGTTGCATAACTGTTTTTTTTTACATGATCACTATAGTCAGTTTTGTTTACAGATTTTATTAGAGCTGTCATGAAGGCTCACACTCTTTCTCAGCTCCAATGTTTAATGTTTTCTTTTGTGCAGTTTGAAGCTGGCAACATGAAAAACCTGGTGTTGAAAATCATCCGTGGCTCATACCCTCCGGTGTCTGTGCATTACTCCCCGGAACTACGTTGGCTTCTGGCCCAGCTCTTCAAACGCAACCCCCGAGACAGGCCCTCCGTCAGCAGCATCCTGGACAAGCCCTTTCTCTCCTCCAGGATACAACGCTTCCTCACACCCCAGGTATACCATTAATAGTTTGAGGGAATCACAAATGGGGTTTATGGCATATTTGCACTTATAGAAATGTTGTGTGGTTGTTTCAGATAATTGCTCAGGAATTCCACCACACTTTTATTCACAAGCAGCCTAAAGCAAGTGGGGGGCAGGGACAACCAGGTGAGCACATCTATACTACAAAGCATTTTCTTTTCAGTTTTGCTAATCACACAGCACATTGCATCCGCAGTATCCTATGTTTCAGAGATGACACAGCAATCACAATTATATGCACAGTAAAACACAAAACGAGAGCAATGTCTTTAACATCTATAGTAGAGCAAGGTAAATACCAACAGTGATCGGGATGGATTGTTACAAATTCACTATATCAAAAGTGGAGACGAAGGCTGTAGAACAACTCTAAATACATTAACATATACAATAACATTTGATATATTTGACTTGGCGAGGAAGCTTCTCTTTGTGAAAGGAATTATGGAGGAGGCACATATTGAAATGTGTCCTCTCACACTGGAGAAATTTACTTGTTACAGCAGCTCTTAAGAACATGCAGGAGGTGCAAATAGGTGGCAAGAGCCGGACTGATGATGTGCAACACTGAGTTGAGTTCTCCACAATATCAATCTGGGATTGCTCCCATCAAATCTGTTTGGGGGAAGGGAGGGACATTCAGCAGAATACTTCAAGCTGATTGGGAAGCGCCACCAGATCCGGTAGGTAAAAATGCACAAGTGCTTCTCACCGATATTATTTCAAAAAGGACATTGTGGATCCTGCTTAAGCAGATTTGATCACAGTGGCTACGCGTCCGTCTGTCCTCCTGTGTTGACATTAGAGGCCGACCGATATGGGTTTTTCTAAGGCCAATGCTGATATTTCGGGGTTGGCCGATAAGCCCACCAATATTTTTTGGCTGATATTGAAGCTGATTTTTTTTATAAAAAAAAAAAAAATCTTTTTAATCCTGTGTTTGATGTTAACTGTGACAGCAGGGGGCCCTGTGTTAGGGCCATAGGGCTGATTTAATCAGGACTTTCATGTTTAGTCCACAAACAATTATCTTAAACAACAAACTTTTTTCTTAATCTATTGTATAATTATAATCTTTAGTAATAATAATTATAATTTGTGAACCTATTGCATATTACAGTATTGCACCAAGTTGTAGGTCTATTTATAGCCCTATATTTATAAACATGTAAGAAGTTTGGTATTTAGCATTTACTTTTAAATTAGAAGGTATTGTTGAGTAAAATTAAGGCTAACTGGGATTTTACATTAAAACATAAGAAGAAGAAAAAATTCACAGTTGTAAGCTCCTTCTAAGCAGCAGATATTATTGTTTCATCTGTATATTTTTATACAGGCCTTTCTAATATACTGCATTGTAGGATGTGCAGTCCAAATCCAAAAATAAGGCAGATTTTTGCCTTATTTCTGCCTGTTTTGCAGATTTACGACCGCACATTCAGAAACATATATATATTAAAAAAAACAGCCTTATTTTTGGATTTTATCGGCCAATAGCCGATAATGTAAATCACCCATATATCGGCCTGATATATCGGTCGGCCTCTAGTTGACATGTCTATTTTGGTTTGTCTCAGCACTTCTAGTGTTCATAACACCCGGATGTGCCACCCCAAGCCACAATACTGCTACATCATTGGCCCAATGTGCAATGAATGAAAAACTTTAAAAAAAAGATACATATTAATAAATCTAATCAAATTAGAATGTTCTGGCCTGAAGTATCTCTAACATAACTTTAATAATAATTTTAAATGTGTGATTAGCCAAACACCCTGCGCCTGGTGCCATTCCACTTGCTCCAGCCCAGAAGATCACCAAACCAGCCTGCAAATATGGAGTGCCTTTAACTGTGAAGAAGGTGCCGGACGCGGCTAAGAAGGCTGTAGACAAGAAACCAGCTGTCAAACAAAAACAGGTCTGTGGTCTTTCTCCCACAATTCAATTACATCCTCCCTTCTCCTCTGACTAATAACCTGCCTAGCAGGCTAAGGCTTCATCCATGAGTGCCTGTGTTCATGTGTGCTTGAATAAAAGGGTGCGTCTGTCATGTCTGAACCACCGTGTTGTGTATGTCGCTCAGGCCCCTCCCCCAGCAGCCCCCCAGAGGAGAGTGAGTCAAGTGGAGCAAGAGAGAAAGAAACACGAGGTACACCAAAGAGGCCCTTTAAAAAAATAATTCACTTAACTCCCTGTTGATACAAACAAATCCCAGCATTTTCATGTTGTGCTTCACTCACATACATTTCACTTCTTCTATTATGTCACGGGTCTCCCTCTGATTTGTTGACTTTTTTCTAACTTTTCAGTTTTCCTCCTTTCCAGTCCAGTGACACAGCTGCTCTTCCTCTGGCCATGTTTTGCTGTTCATTATGAAACTGTACTGTTGTTCCTTACAGGAGGGTATGAGGAAGAAGAGGATGGAGCTGATTGAGAAGGAAAGGAAACAGAGAGAGCAGGTGAGTGTCTTCTTATAACACCTTTATTAAATGTTCACATAAAGTGACTGTATGTTTTCTATAGATGTTCGTATTGAAAGCAGAGCAAATGAAGAGATATGAAAAAGAAAAGGTATGTTGTCTCATGGGTTTATCTTTTTCTGTTATTCTCCCTTTCCCCAATATCATTGGCATTTACTCTATAGACCAAATAAATGATGTTAATAATTAATAATAATGCGATGGATGGAAGATGGGTTGTCACTAAGTGAATTGGGTGTACAGGCTACCACTCTCATCATTACGTTCACACAGTTTGCGCTCCATCTCAGGCCTAAATAATACATGAATGCGATGTGTTCTTTACAGATCAATCGGATAAACCAGGCCAGGGAGCAGGGCTGGAAGCATGTATTAAGTTCCAGTGGTGGAAGCAGTCCAGAGAGAAAGGTACAATATGCCATATGGGAACACATAATGAATGAAAAAAGACAAAGTGAAAGGATTGGGTATTGATTACAGTAGTATTTAGCAGGTGCAGGTAATTTGTGTTGCAAAAAAGTATTGTTCTATTTTGCTTTGGATAAAAAAAAGTCTCTTGTGCCCTAAAGACTGCATTTTTGTATAGTGCTTTGTAGGTGGTGCAAAAAGGCCTTTACCCATCAGCCCCTGTCACATCCCGAGCTCCGCAGGTCAACCCTCAGCTGCTATCCAGAACAAAAGTCCTTATGAGCACTACCACGCAGCGCTGGACCAAATGGCTAAACCAAAGTCAAAAGATGGGAGCAGGGACAGATCTTCTGCAAGCAGTGTTGTTGGGTATGTTCCTAGTTCATGCTAGTTTTACTTAATTTGGTGTACGTATGGATTTTAAAAAATGTCACCATTTGTGCAACTAGAGTCCCACCTGCGGCTGGCCCAGTGCTGCCCAAAGGCCCAGACAAAGCAAACCATGATTTCATCAAACAGGAGCTACTGAAGCTGCAACCGGTTTCAAAGCAGGCCCTCATCAATAGGTTAGTTAGTTAGTTAGTTAGTTAGTTGGTTAAGACCACATCCTTAGATTCTCATTATTGTGCTACAGGAAGCTAGACCCTAAGCTATTGAATCTCTGGGTAAACTATTATGTAACAGTAAACATGTGCCATCCACTGTTTTCGAGTTAGTAGTTTTGTCCCAGAGATGGGGTTGGGTATCGGTTGGGTTTTATCCGATACCGGTGCCTACTCAGTATTTTTTAAACCGTACCGGTGCTTAAACGGTTCTCGAACCGGTACTTAAAAACAATACCCTTTTATTTCCAGGGCCAAATTGAACACAATAATGGTCATTTGTCTTTCAGTGTTTTTATCATTTATTTGAGCTAAAACGCCGAAGTCACTGTCTTTAGTGCAGTCTCAGACCCACCAGGCAGACACATTTGCTTTCTAAAGAAAAATATTTTTTCGGTACCAATTTATTTTTCGATACCGGTAGTACCTTAAAGGGACTCTACGGAAGTTAAAATTTAAAAAATAATACATTTTCCACCCCCTACATGCTCCAGCAATGTCCCGCGCTGTACTGTGAGCCCACACCTATCCCACTCAATTGCCGCTATAAGCCTGCACCATCACTAGAAACTTGCGTGTTCGGGCCGAGTCAGCAGTCATTCACGAGCTTAACATGGAGACTGCAGTTACGCGGATGGCCAGAGGTGGCAGTCACAACACACATGAAAATGATCAAACTCCGTTGAGCCCCTTTAATTATTTTTTCGATGCCATACTGGTATTGTTTAACGTACCCATCCCTACCCAGAGACTAGCTTTATGCATTATTATATGATACGTTGGCCTGTGGCATGAGTAGTGTAATTTATTACATCTGATAAATATCAAATACATACTATGTTGTCAGGCGCTTTGTGTTCATGTATGAAAAGCGCTTTATAAGCAAAAATTGATTGATTGATTAATCAAAACATATATTTATAATTTAGGCACCGTGGTCCTATGGCTCCTGGGCGTGCTTTTCAAGTTGAAGAGTTTCTGCAACGAAAGAGAGAGGCACTGTTCAACAAAGTTCGCGCCGAGGGGCAGCTGGTAAGTGTCATGACTCAATGGTTTTGAATCCTCTCCATCACACTGTAGCTTCCTGTATACGGTACTTGGCTTTTTTCATGTAAACGTCCATCAAAAGTCACTCTGGTGAATCCAAGTCTACTGCAAGGGTATTTTTAATATTTTATGAGACCTAATTTGATGTTTAGGCTAAACGGCATGCAATTAAACCAAAGTCATTTTCTGCTGGAATCTGACAATGGCAGTTAAATATTGAATTGAACGGTAAACAGGGTTTGCGGCAAAACCTGGCAGCCATCTTAGGAAGTCGGACGGGTCCTGTCCGCTGCAGGAGACCTCGGCCCAACAAAGAGGAGGAGGTAGGAGTCCAGGCCTGTACCCCATCGTCCCATCCCTACCGTGGCACGTCCGGCTTTCCTTATGTTCATAACTCAACCCAAGTTAAACCAACCTGTTAATGTCAAAGGTTAGCCTGGTCAGTCATCCTGTTATTTTCAATTTAAGCTATGTATTTGGTCTTTTCAAAGAAGAAACAAATGCACTTGTTTTGTTTTCTGTTTAGGTGTAATTAATCAAATAATTCAAGTCTTACCTAATCATCCTCTTCATTTGTCAATAATTGTGGAAGGGATTTCTCTTGTTAATCTTGAAAAAAATATGTTGACTGACTGACTAACCACTCAGAGATGTCACTTGTCATTTACCGTAAACTCCCATGCATTTTTCATTATTTTTTTTTATTCTACCTTTGCATAATGAATTGCTGCCATCCACTTGTGATTTTACATTTCTTTGATTACATTTGAACTTGTCTATGCATCCCTGCATTTTGTATTCTATTAATGTTGTAATATTTGTGTGACTTTGTGAAGATTGGTAACAGTTGGGTGTTTGTTCCCAGGAGTACTTGGCGCGGCTGAGGCAGATTCGGTTGCAGAACTTCAACGAGCGGCAGCAGATCAAAGCGCGGCTCAGAGGGGAAAAGGTACAGTCCTGTTTGACCTGAGAAACCGTTTGCTTCATTTATCAAGTGCATTGTGTTTCTGTGACTTTTCGGCTCATGGCGGTTTGTGTTTCAGTTCGACAGCGATGGGTCTGACAGTCAGGAGTCCAGCGAGGAGGCGGAGCTTAGGAGGAAGAAGATTGAAGTTGTGAAGGTGAGAGTTCCATATACTCAACAACAGCTTTCTGACAATGGTACTGATCTATTCAGAATGATCATCAAAGTGTGTTTCCTGGTAACAAAGGTTTTTCAAAGGGAGGAGTCGGCAAAACTCCCCCTTTGAGCTGCCACCTTATCGTGGTGGGGGGATTTGTGTACCCGAATGATCCATGTTGTCTGGAGCATTATGCTCCTGGTAGGGTCTCCCAAGGCAAACAGGTCCTAGGTGACGGGTCAGACAAAGAGCGGCTCAGAAGACACCCATGACCAGTAAAACAACAAGGACCAAGACGTCGCCCGGCATGGCGCAGCCGGGGCCCCACCCTGGAGCCAGGCCTCGGGGTGGGGCTCGAACACGAGCGCCTGGTGGCCGGGCCTTTACCCACGGGGCCCGGCTGGGCTCAGCCCGAAGGGATGACGTGGGCCCGCCCTCCTGTGGATTCACCACCTGCAGAGGGGGCCATGGGGGTCGGGTGCCAAGAGGACTGGGCGGCAGTCGTGGGCGGGTGCCCTGACGGCCTGGTCCGCGCGCACAGCATCTAGCTGTTGGGACGTGGAACGTTACCTCGCTGGCGGGGAAGGAGCCTGAGCTGGTGCGGGAGGTCGAGAGGTACCCACTAGACAATGTCCTGGAGAGAGGATGGACACTCCATTTCTCTGGCGTTGCCCACGGTGAGAGGCGGCGAGCTGGGGTGTGCTTGCTCATTGCCCCCCAGCTCAGCCGTCACGTGTTGGAGTTCACCCCAGTGAACGAGAGGGTCGCGTCCCTACGCCTTCGGGTTGGGGACAGGTCCCTTACCGTTGTCTCGGCCTACGGGCCGGACGGCGGTAAAGAGTACCCGGCCTTCTTGGAGTCCCTGGGAGGGGTACTTGATAGTGCTCCGACTGGGGACTCTGTTGTTCTACTGGGGGACTTAAA
>OMNZ01074207.1:2069-13000 GCA_900303255.1 Lesueurigobius sanzi
GAGCCATGGATAAACTCTCTTATCAATCAAGCTGCTTTTGATCCTTTACTAAAACAGTTTAACAGGACTTAAGAGCAGCTGTCGTCTCCCATCCAAAGAATTCTTATTTTGGACATTTAACGGAAAGGAGTTTTATGATATCAATAGGGCTGAAACTAACAATTATTTTGGTAATCAATTAATTAATAAATCGATTGGCTGAAAACGGTGTATGGAAAGGGTATATTTTAAGAACATGAAGCTGAAGTGATGCTGTTTGAAGACGACTTGGGTCATGTCTGTAGCTCTGTAGCTCTTAGTACAAGTTTAGCAGTATGTGAACATGCCATTCCTCATTTGAAAGCTGAAAATCTTTAAAATTCAGCTTGGGATTGTGAGAGTTCTTTTATATACGTTTCCAAACTGGCTACACGTCTAACACCTGTAATGCTACTTTTGCCTTGCCTTTTCCAAAAACAAATGCACTTAAAAATACTTTGCTGCCTTGCTCTATGCTGCCTCCCCAAATGATGTCAATAAGCAATCATATTTGTTTTAAATCAAATCTTAAAACATCTGTAATCAATAATGAAGTTGCGCTAACTTAATGTAATGGAAACTGTAATGCTCTTGTGTTGTTACCTTGTTGTTGAAGTGGATGTGACCCTTTTGTTTACTATTATCTGCTGTATATTGAGAATGGGGCGTAGGAAGAATAGCCTCTACTTTGGTAAAAACTAATGGGGAAGCTTAAATAAAGAAATCTTGGGACGAAGAGAGGTCAAATATTTACTGAAAACCATTGTAAATGTTTGATGACAAAACTTGTTAAAAATACAACATTTTGATGTAATTCTTGCTGTGTCTGAGTCTGTTCTAGAAATGGCAGCTCAGTGGCGCAGTGGCGTTTCTGTGTGGAGTTGGCATGTTCTCCCCGTGTCTGCGTAGGTTTCCTCCAGATGCTGCTCTGGTTTCCCCTACCACTAAAAACATGTACAATGGGATCCTCCCGGGGACCAGGACTCCCCTGAAAAAGAGACTCTTAATCTCAGCTTTACTTTCCTGGATAAATAAAGGTTGAAGATGAAATACAGGGTTTATACAGGTACCAGCAAGTCAAATTTAATACTTTTTAATGCCATTTTAATGCCCAAATACTACATTTTTAAGGCTACAAACACCACAAATCAGTACATATCTTAACACATCTTTTTTTTGACAAAATGTGATGAAAAACACTCAAATTTCACATAATTCTTTTTAAAAAGAATGTAATTTACAGTATTAAAATTGTAATTTATGTTATATTTAAGCCAGTTATTATTGTATCTCTGATGTCTTTCCATTTACACCAAAACAAAAGCACATTATAATGTAAAAACTCAATCATTTAGTGATTGTCTAAGACTCAATTTGACACAATTTGATGGAAAATGTTCAAATTGGTTGCAACTTTACCATCATTAGTGTTTCCTAAGTTTTATTTTGGCGCAATTTCATGAAAAAAAAAACACACAAATTACTCTTGATTTTCGCTCAAATCTAAAGAAATTCCAGTCTAGACTCAATTTTTTTGTATTTTTGACAAACTTATGCTGTAAAATTAGTTGAGTGATGCTATTATTTCCCAAGAACTTTTGATTTAATGCCAGTTTGAATTCCATTTAATGTTTTTAAATGACATTTAAGGCCTTATTTTTGACACAATTCATTTCAGGACTTTTAATGCTTTTTAATGCCCCGCAGAAACCCTGAAATAATGACTAAAATAGTTGTTTGTAGTTCATCGATTACTAAACTATTTCAATCATCGATTAGTTGTTTCAGCCCTAGATATCAGCTTGGGCTACTCTTGGAAATGCATTTTTATTTTCAAAACTTACCCACATTTTGTCCACGTACTCCCTCAGTCATCCAGGTCATGCTCCATAACAAATATTTTCAAATAGCGCTCATCTTGTTTAACCCAAACACGACACACAAAGCCAAGGGTTAGAACTGAAAGGTTTTTATTTGTTCAGCACTGAAGATGCTCACAGTTATGTCATAATGGGGATCACATCAGTCTATTTGTCCTGCTCTGTCAGGCCGCTGTGGGCCTCTGAATGATCAGCTGTCCTTAGTGCTGCTAACTTCCCATAGTCGAAAAAACAAAAGAAGGGCGCACAACAGGGTATTGCTTTGTGTTTTTGTACTACTGATATCTGCGCTCCATCCACCCACGGGCAGACACAGCCAAGAGCTCCGAGCCTTCAGAGAGAGGTACAGTGTCAAAAAGGAAGCATCGTTTCCAAACATTTGTGCACGAGATAAGGAGGAGGAGAAAGGGAAAGACGGTGGGGGCTCAAACAAGAAAAAGAAAAATCATAAAAAGGCCAAAGGTAAAAGCAGACAAAGAGAAACCAGGGTCAGAGGGAGCGTCCGACATTCAAAACAAACAAGAACATAAGCGTAGTGGCTCCGTGAAGGCTGAGAGGAGGAGTGAGTTTGGCATGGAACAAGAACACGTAAAGCCATGCAAAGAAAAGCTCCGACATGCACACAGCAATACAAGCTAAAAGCATAGAGCAGGGGATCCCCGGCACGGCGCGAGACCACCATCGAGCCCCGCCGGCGTGTCCGTTGTATATACAAAATGAGAAGTGTGTCCTCAGCTCGGGCCTATACGCGCACAAGGATGTGAAACTGATCAATCGGCTAGCAACTGAACTATCAATAGAAGAGCATATTCCCCCTCCGGAAAGGGGCTAAGTCTACATTCTTAAATTACTGGTATGACATTTTTTTTCTTCGACAAATCCTCAGAGAAGAGTTGTTCACATAATCGGTTTAAGTCGGACAGAAAACGTAAAGAAAAAAGTTCATTTTTTCTTCAAATTTTACAAACACACAATTGGGTAATAAATAACATTCAACTGACCTAACAG
This sequence comes from Lesueurigobius sanzi, assembly GCA_900303255.1. Classification (NCBI taxonomy): domain Eukaryota; kingdom Metazoa; phylum Chordata; class Actinopteri; order Gobiiformes; family Gobiidae; genus Lesueurigobius; species Lesueurigobius sanzi. The sequence continues at coordinate 4,976 of OMNZ01074207.1, forward strand.
CTTTGTTCATATAAATAACCGTGTGGTAATAAATTAGGAAATGAAAGGGTGAGATGATCAATAAATAAGCACACAAGAGAATACAAAAATATCAATTTGTCAGCGTTTTTTTCGTGTTCCTCTACTCCTAATGCTGGTATTTGAGACGAAGGCTGCGGTCACACTGGGGAAGGAAAGTGTCCCATTCCTCCTTTTACAGAGAACGGAAAGAGTCAGTAATTCTAACAACTACACTGAATAAAAGGCTGTATAATGAACACACATTCAGCACTGCACATAAGTATGATCCTCAAGTCATTTCACCTCATGTTAATATACAGTATTATGCACTAGGGATGTAATTCTTGGGTTTGCTTTTCAGATTTGATACTGATCCGATACCGAAACCAACTTGTTTTACATTAAAAGGAATTGCAACTAGGAAAACTACCTAAACGATATCATGCTTCTCACTCAAAGCTGCTTAAACTGATTCTTTGTGCGAAAAACTAAAGTAACATCAGTCAATGCAATATATTTGATTTAAAACTTTAAATATATTAAAGTATTATCATTTGTCTACCATGGAAAACTCCTGTACGACTGAGAACCTACACAGACATCACATAAAGAGTCTCAATACTCAATACTCAAGTATCGACTTTCCCCCCCTCTCTACTGTACACATATTAATCCCCTATACTTATTTTTACACCTTTCACTTGTAGTGAAATCTGAGCTTTGGTTTTTCAGATGTAATATACTAGTTTCTTCAGATTTGAAAACATTTTATAATCATTTTAGTACTTACTATATTCACTATATATTTACTTCCTGTTTCTATGTAGTAGTGTTTTAGTAGTGTTTTACGTTTATTATATTGTTGTACATAATGTTTTAAGACCAAATGTGAACAGATTTATGATTAAATGCCCTTTATTTACTGTGATACAGAGTAGAACAGGCTGTTTTGGTGTCTTTAGTAACTACTGAGTCTATTCTTTGCACAAATTAATCAAAGTAGATACATCTAGGCAGCATCTTGAGGGCCAAATGAGACCCCTAGGAAGCTCCCACTTATCAATGCCATTTTAATGCCCAAATACTACATTTCTTATGCTACAAATGCCACAAATCACTACATATTTCATATTCATTTCCATATTCAATAGAGAATTTGGTACAACGGCCAACTTTTGACAGAAATACAGTATGACTTGTGACAAAACTCCAGTCTAGACCCCAATTTTTGTATTTTTGACAAACTTATGTTGTAAAATTAGTTGAGCAATGCCATGATTTTCTAAGAGCCTTTGATAAGCCAGATTCAATTCTACTTCATGCTTTTTAATGGCCAGCGGAAACCCGGAAATGACGCTGTTCTTACGCTGTATACACTAGTGATGAAGCTTTTGATGAATAGTGCAAAATAACTGTTTGAAGATAGCTTTTCCAATTATCAGAAATATTTTCATTTTTCTAATACAAATACCAACATACCAAAACATTTTAATTTACTTATTAGTTGTAGCTGTTGTTTTTTGCATGTTTAAAAGTTAATATGAATAAATGTATAGCTTTTGGTAATGATTGTAATATTTGAGTGCGGCATCAGTGGCAGTATTTCATCTACTGCCTTTGCTTTTATTCACTTTTGTAACAATTATTCATGTTTTATCATTTAATTTACTATTTAAGTCCAATTTTACGTCCTTTAATACATCCGTATTGTCCCATAAACCACTTTAAACTTACTCTACGTGCAAATTGTGCTCTAGACTTGCCTTGCCCCTGCCTACGTTGGTACTGTATGAAACTACATTTGATCTGTTCTGTCTTAAAAGCAAAACCACTTCTGAAAAATCTGGAAACTCTACGTCATCGGAGATCGGAGCCACTTCGGACGCCAGTGTGAGCGCAGCCGAAGAGACAGAGGTATCAAATGGAGAAAAGAAACAACACAAAGCGCGGCAGAACACATCAGACAACAGGAATGCCATCGATAACCATAAATAATTGACAGTATTTTTCTCAAACATAGGACAAATGAAACTAACAAAAAATACATGGATTTTTAAACATGATGAGGCTGGTGCGGGCCTATCTCGACCCCACCTTTATGATATACTGTATCTAAACTCACAAGTAGACATTTCAATTTTTATACATAAGAAATCAGTATGTACAGAATAAATCATTCATTTTAAATAGAAGCATTCCCACCCGCCGGCCCCGTACCCATTACCCCCCGATACTATCATTAGATCCTCTCCCCCCACCCCCCGAACCCCGTCGCCACCCCTTTAATCACAATTCCAGTGCATTCTGCAGCAATAGAATCAATAATGATAATAATAATACATAATAAAGTCAATATTTCTCAAAGTTCTTCACAAAGAAAGTACATTTAAAAAGCCGAAACAAAAAAACATTGTACAATCCAGCAAGCAATCCGCGTCGGCGTGTCGTGTGTTGTCGGGCCTCCTCTCCCTTCTCTCCTCCTCGGAAAATCAGTCAATGTTTTATTTGTCTTTGTTAATAATAATTGTTCTTCGTATTAGTACATCCCAGAGTTTCTTTTGGAGAATTTTGTGCATACCGGACATGTCCACGTTGAAGTGCTTTTTGCTCCAATAGGAGGAAAGTCCTGGTCTTGTATGGGGTGTGCTGGGTTGAGCTGTGTTCGGTGTTTTATCGTGACGTCCGCGATGATGAGGGCAAGGGGAAAGGGGTGGAGCTAAGCGCTAAAAGGTTCTACTTCTAGAAATGGCTGCCAGAAGTGAAGAGTTCCTGTTCGTGGCGCCCCTCCCCTTCGCTCATTGGAAGTAGGAGGGGGCAAAGGGGAAAGAAGTCTTCCGTCATCTAAAAAAATGTCCATCTTTCTTGGCACTCTTTCGAAGGAGGGGGAGGGGGGGGTCATAGTGGAACTTGCGTCTTAATAGGTTTTTTGGATAATCCCTGGTGAGAATTAGGACAGCAGGTTAGAGCAGCATGGTACAATCAGAACAAGTGGAGGTGAACGTGATGACTGGGTGGGGAGGGGGGTGAGATGTCCGCGCACAGAAAATATATATATCTAATAGTCATTCGTAGAAAAAAAAAGGAAAGCAAAAGTCCCTAAGATTCGTCTTGCGTGCCCACCGACGCCACGGATAGCCTAGCCCTGGGACATTTGGCGTCATTGTTCTGGTGGTCGGGGTACCTCCGGACGAGCGCGGGCGAAGGGCAGTGCTTGGAGGCGTAGGAGGAGGGCACCTGGCCGTTCTTCTCGTCTGAAAAGAGTTGTTTAATTACGTCAAAGAAGTTACTCAATGGGCTGCCTATACGGGTGCACACAGGGAGAGAAGGAGAGGAGAGAACACAGAAGAGGAGTGAACAGAGGTTTGCTTTTTTGGGGGGTTTGCTATTTTTACGGGACGGGGGCGAGGAGGAGGCGGCCATCGGGAGGAGAGCGCAGGGCGGGGGGCAGCCGCAGCAGATGCCATGACGGGATGAGATTGCTCATGCATGACTAAGAGATGACTAGACGCTTGTAATTCGATTGTTGTTACCGTAAAGTAAAGTAATGCCCTATATTAGTACTACAGCAATTAAGAAACATTGTGCTATTACACTTTGTCTGAAAGGTTATCTGGGCCCAGTATAAAAAAAAAAAAAAAAATCCTAATCTGATCTGATATTGGGTGTTTCAAAACAGATTTTATCCTGAAGATTCAAATCCAGATTTGTAAATCCGATCCTGCCTTTTGATCCGGATATTTTACGCTTTTGGGTATTTCAAAAAATTTTGATCCTGATGAATTTCACACAATTGTCATCACTGACATATTTTACTCTGAATCCTCAGAATAAAACTGCATTATATTGAGTAAATATCATCGGTTACTTTTGAAAATAGAATTTCCTGTTGTCAAATTCACTACAAAAAGGCCATGAGTTCAAATCTTCAAGCTTCAATCATTTCTTCCACTCTAAGATTTGAAGTTTGTTACCAAGGTTTCAACATTATTTTGACGAAACCTTTAGTTTAATCGATCTTACACACAAAATAAGAGCCATAGCTGATGACATTATTGAAAATAGGTCTGGAGTTCAGGTGAAAATAAACGTTCGATACATTCGTTCCAAAAAAGGCTATAATTTCTTCATTCGAAAGTATGCCTAGCCTACTGTCTGGCCGTGAGCTTATTAGCACTGATCTACACAAAATGTTTGCTCTATTTCAACACTGTCTCTACATAATGTTTGTGACGTTACAGTATTAAACTATTTATGAATAGAAAGGATGCCCTTGCCAAGTGTTGACCTCATCAGTCATTTTGAGAGTATAGCAAAAACAAACAAAAGATCTAGCATTGATGAAAGAGCTCTACTCATTTAAAGTAACTTACAATTCATTTCATTTTTAATTCTTTACCATTTACCATAAAGAGAATGTATGGTGAATTCTCTTTAGATTCAACATTGATGCTCCCTATTACAAAAACTAGCACCAAACTGACTATTGTCTATTTCACTTTTCTGGAATCTTGAGAAGAAGTGCCACAAAGCTGTTACATAAAGTACTTCCATTTCCGTTACCTTCCCCCCGGAACCAGAGGAAACAAATTGCCGGCTAAAGTGGATGCAGTCAAACACAGCTCGTACGAATGCTTTTGACAAGAAAGAATGAAAAACTTGACAGGAAAGACGCGGCTGAAGTTTCCCCACTTGCTTAGTCTGTGCCATTGTAGCATACTGACAGCAGCGGTCTTGGATTAGCGGCGATGACGCAGTCTGTTTGTCTGACTATCGGCTGCTTATTTGGACCGAGCCGAGCGTGTAATGTTTTGGACCGGGGCCCTCAGCCAAAAGACGAGCTTTGATCAACGCATTTCTGTTCCGCGCTCCAGCTGACAATACTCCACGTCTCGCACAACGGGAGGCAGCGGTGTCATCTGTCAGACACAACTCGTGGTTTTTACTCCAAAATGATGAGGTTATTTTGGTGTTTGTTTTGAAACAGACAAAGTAAACAGAGGTGGCTAGTACTGGTTGTAATGAATCAGCTAAATGTACTTGACTTTTTTTGAATGAATTGCGATCAGGCCACATCAGGTTGTTCTTATTTATCACAACATCTTTGCAAAATACTCCCCCTATGGCTTAATTTATATTTTACTTTGATAACCCATTGGCAAAAGCATTGTCTTTCTGTGTTTAGTTTTTCATGTTCTTTCCGTGTCTTGCGGATTTTGGATGCTCTGGTCCCCCCTCTTTCAACCCGAAGCCTGCACAGCTGGCTAAAACCTCCAGCTAGGTACTCCTTTAACATTACCAACACTGCTTACGAGAGCGATCAATCTATCTACCTACCTACTGTATCTACCCACCTACCTACAGTACCCATCTACCTACCTACCTACAGTACCTATCTACCTACAGTATCTATCTATCTATCTATCTATCTGATCAAAGGAAAAGGACCAATTTCCCTACGTCAGCAATTAAGTCTACAAATACAATACAATTACAAAAATATTTCTTTCTAATACAAAGATTTCAGAACTGTACTGCAGTAGCAACGTGGTTGAAGCCGTAACCCAGTCTGACTGTTTTCCTCTCTGCTCCGACATCTCGCTCTCTCGCTGCTCTTCATCCCTGAACTCTCTTGTTTGACTAATAAACTCTAAGAAGAATCATTAACTCTTGTGAACCAGTACCAATCACAGCTGCACAATGTCACTTTGACAGCTGTGAACCTGTGCCTTTTATAATGGCCATTGGATTTTTCTGAAAATATATTTTGAAAATGCATATTAAAATAATGCTGTTTTTTTTGTACCCAAATTATATACACTACTGCTCAAAAGTTTGGAAATAATGCATAGAATTGAAAAAAAGGAAAGCACTCCTAATCAGGTAAACTTTATTGCAAACGTTTCAGGTATCTCCCTTCTTCAGTGTCAAATACGGCTGAATAAATGAATGGAAGTGTCTCGCAGTACCTAACAGTTACAAGAGTGAATAACTGGCACCAAAACTCTTTAAAACTTACTCACGTCTTTTCCATACTCTTGAATACGGACAGCTTGAAAGGTTAACCGAGGCTAACTCAACAATAAAACAACTCAAGGAGAAGCGTTCCCCCAATGACGCCAATTGGTATTCAGAGCTCTCCCGGCTCATAATTGCTTTTATGAGGTGGATACACAGGCGGCGTCTTAGGAGGTCAAAATAACAATGAGTTCATCTTGGAATAACACGGTGGAGTATTCCTATTATGGCAACATAGTCAATCAATGGCGTAGATGACCTGCCAAAAACATTACGCAACAAACATGACATTTTTGCTAATCTACTTCGAAATACCATCTAATCATGAGATCTCAGCTTCTCAATCATCCTGACAGTAAACAAGCCCGGGGTAGATGCAAATGAACTCAGGCAGAGCTCTCTAATTATCACGCTACTGTTTCTACATCTGTTCCCTCCTGCCTGTCACGTCTAAATGCCGATGACATTCACCAAAGCAAGAGGCATGTTGGCAAAAGGTAATGACCAGGACCGGGCTAGATCCCAATTTCTCTGGTGCACCGGGCCGGACCTAAAAATACGCAACGTTATCATGAAAAGTTTTAGTTGCAGACAGTGTTGGGACTCATCGTCACTCTTGGATTATAAACTGAGGCCCAAATAAGAATTCAATATTCTAGATACAATGCAAAATACTGCTTTTGTCCCCACACATTGCAGAAGAAGCATTGGGAATAGAGTTGATTATAACTATTGGAATGTCAAAATGACTCAAATTAAAGTGAGATATTTGTAATTTGAGCTATTTTAACTTATCAAGACATCCTTTTTGGTGTGCAGATGCCGTGTAAATAATATTTGGAAAAAGTGAGTTGGGAAACAGCTTCAGAATAGAGAAGGCTGTGTTTAAATGTATGACCAGCAGAGGGAGCTGGTGCTAAAGCAATAAGAAGCAGCTTGTTTGAAAAATAAGGAATTTGAAAAGAAGCCATTTTTTTGTTTGTAAAATGATTAAAAAACAATGGCACGATTCATTTGTATTTGATTTTAGAGGACTGTAATCTGTTGGCATTATACAAACTGTTTTTTCCACCCCCGAATGAGGACTTTCCATGTGAAATGTTCTCCTTATGTCTAGATCCCTGGGAGTCCTCAGAGCCACTGCCGAGTGCCACCAAAGGTTGTCCACAATACAATAAAAATAATATAAAAATACATTGACTCTATTGAACTTAGAACATTTATTCTGAGTAACTTTCCTAAATTCAAAGGAATACATTGTGATACTCAATCTCTTGAATTTCAGCTTCATATTGCATGGCCTCAAGAGAGAAAGGTACAATTTCAAAGTTTTCTCCTCAACACTGATTTTATACGTAAAATAAACCGAAACCCATGACATTTCCTTTTAAATAAAGTGAATTCTTATCATCGAAGGTCCCCACACACAGCTTTGCATGTATAAGGAGGCCGCTACACTAAAGTTTGGCAATATCTGGTCTAGTTCATCAACACATGCACAGGCCAAGACTGCACCAAGAGCCAGGCTGAAGATGGTTTGGTATTGCTCAGCAGCTATAGTCAGCAGCCTTATTTAAACAGTTGACTCGAGGATGCATGCTTAGTAGGCCATGCAAACATTAGGTCTGACTACTTATGCATTTTCCCCAAACAAACCCATTGTTCAAAGTTATAAAATGCAGTAGCGGTATCCGATATATCTTAAAACCCTAACGTTTGCAGAATATAGGATTAGTAGGAGTGATATTGATGAAAACAAAAGAAAACCCTTTATTATCTGATGCCTGATTAGGGCGACAACGACTTTACGACTTGCAGCTCCAACTAAAGTGTGAGTAGTGGCACATTTGAAAAAAAAAAAAGAGAAGAAGAAGAGGCGAGAAACAGACAGGAGCAGAGTAGTAGCACGTTTTCCAGGTGTGTGCCGTTCGCTGCGAGGTGCATTGCATTATGGGAGCACGTCGAAGGTGAGGCGGTGTTGCCATGGTGACCCCCCCCCCCCCCCCCCCC
>OMNZ01074214.1:0-10028 GCA_900303255.1 Lesueurigobius sanzi
ACTTCACTACATTTTAGAGCCTGTATCTGTACTTTCTACTTCACTACATTAGAAAAATTGGGTTAAAAGTAAAAATATTAATTATTTTCAAAATTACCTCTATACGATTAACTGGTTTAGTCCTGGTTTAGGTCTGGTTTAGACCTGGTTTAATGCAGGTTTAGACCTGGTTTAGACCTAGTTTAGACCTGGTTTAGTGCTGGTTTAGACCTTGTTTAGTCCCGGTTTAGACCTGGTTTAGTGCTGGTTTAGACCTGTTTAGTCCTGGTTTACACCTAGTTTAGACCTGGTTTAGTCCTGGTTTAGTCCCGGTTTAGACCTGGTTTAGTGCTGGTTTAGACCTGGTTTAGACCTGTTTAAACCTGGTTTAGGGCTGGTTTAGACCTGGTTTAGTCCTGGTTTACTCCTGGTTTACACCTAGTTTAGACCTGGTTTAGTGCTGGTTTAGTCCTGGTTTGGACCTGGTTTAATCCTGGTATAGTCCCAGTTTAGAGCTGGTTTAGTGCTGGTTTTGACCTGTTTAAACCTGGTTTAGTCCTGGTTTACACCTAGTTTAGACCTGGTTTAGACCTGGTTTAGTCCTGGTTTACACCTAGTTTAGACCTGGTTTAGACCTGGTTTAATCCTGGTTTAGACCTAGTCTAGACCTGGTTTAGTCCTGGTTTAGACCTAGTTTAGACCTGGTTTAGACCTGGTTTAGTGCTGGTTTAGACCTGGTTTAGTGCTGGTTTAGACCTGGTTTAGACCTGTTTAAACCTGGTTTAGGGCTGGTTTAGACCTGGTTTAGTCCTGGTTTAGTCCTGGTTTACACCTAGTTTAGACCTGGTTTAGACCTGGTTTAGTCCTGGTTTAGACCTGGTTTAGACCTGGTTTAGACCTGGTTTAATCCTGGTTTAGACCTAGTTTAGACCTGGTTTAGTGCTGGTTTAGATCTGGTTTTGTCCTGTTTAGTGCTGGTTTAGACCTGGTTTAGTCCTGGTTAGGTCCTGGTTTAGACCTGGTGTCTGCTCTGCACATGTTTTTGATTCACAGCAATGTTGTGGCTACAGAGGTTATGCGTGTGATGTCACAACACTGCACCAGCATGGCAGTCAGTGTTCCATCAACATCAACAGTGGCAACATTTGAACTATTGCCACTCCATTTTCAATGTTGAAGGCTCTATTTCTCTTTAGATGTAAAGTGTGAAGACTCTATAAAGCATTTTGTTCAAGACGTTTGTCCTGGTTTGACCTCAACTTCCTCCATAAGTGGAAAATCCCCAAAAGTTCAATAATGGTTGAAACTAGCTTGTTACCTCAATATCAAGCAAGACCATTACGCTGTTTGTTTTCTATTCAGGAACACACAAAAAAAAACTAACAATAGGCCAGAAAATGTGCAAGCAATTAGTGTGGAGCTCTGTAAGAAGCCTTATTTCATTGCCTCATTTCAAGAAAAACACTTGAGCCAGCTACCTAAAAAGATAAAGTTTAGGTAGCACTTTAAATTACAGCCCGCAGTTAAGTACATGTGTAGTTACAGTTTAGATGTACATGCACTGTACATATTGGGTCATTCCCTCTTGTTCCACATTGTTGCTCTTTATTCTTCTCTGTTCCCTCTTGTTTCTTGTAGTTACAGATAATAGCTTCTCACTTCAGATTACAGCCCGTGCTCTTGTGTAGCACATATTAGTAACGATGTACTTGCACATTAGTTATTGGGTGCCCCTTTGTTGCACCTTGTACACATTTGGTTACACCTTCTTTCATACCCGTACTTGCATGTGTAATTACTTTCTTGTTACCTGTACCTACACATGGGACTGCGGGCTGTAATCGAAAGGGTTACCAAAGTTTATTTATCCTTTGAAAAAACGAAACAATCCGTGCTATGCGGGAGCCTGCCTCTGACGTTGACTTGACCACATGTGCCTATTTCCAGCCAGTTCTGTCTCCCAGCAAGTTCCCAGGAAGTCACCCCTAGACAGATTTGGTGTTGAGAGAGGAAGTCTTGTAGATTGGGCAGAAAAATGATGAGCGTGTTTGGAGTGATGCAGTCCAGTAGAGATATAAAGCAGGGTATAGAGAAACAAAGGATACAATGACATGAAGTGGCTCACTAGGTCTTTTTAGGTAACTTAACATTGCAGATGCACATCAGTGATGTTGCCAGCATGTCTCACAATTCTAGTCTTTCCCACAGTGTCAGTCCTAACTGAGCATTCTGCTGGAGCTGTCAGATCGCCACAGACTATAATATAATGTGGGTAACTCCCTGTCTGCTCGCTCACAGAGCATGTGACATTTATGTGTTAAGATTGAGTGGAAGAAATCTGTTGGTGAACAAAACGTGGATTGGGACGTATGCTGTTGAACAACCTGCTGGCTTGGACATTGTCACTCGTTTGAAAACTCATGGCTCAATAGATTGCGTTCACATTAAAGAATATGATAATATTATAGTCTCAGATGGAGGGTAGGAGCCAATATAACTCTATGGGAGGAAAAACAGATTTTGAAAGAAGAAAAAAAATGTATAAACGTTGCACTGGATGATATTTTGTTAGTGATTGGTTTCACAAACCTGCCATATGGTTCTTATGGGTGAAAGTCCTTTTTACTAGCTAACATCATGCTCATGTTTTTGAATATAGTCACCAATAGTGTCATACCCATTCATTTGATCACAAATAAAACGTTCAACATTTCATACTGAGGGGTAAATCATAGCATTGAAGACTTGCCACTAATTTTGCTCCTTTGTTTTGCCGTGATGGAATAATATCTGCCATACTGCCGCTATACTATGATATAACACAAAACCTCTATTGGGAATGCTGAAAGTGAAGACATTGTGTGACCGTTCTTGTTTCATGTGGATTGCTCCACTAATGACAGAAGTGAATAATACATATGGGCGAATGTAGTGTGCAAGAGAATGATTTGAGAGTGAATCTTGATAGATGTGACACATATGTAACTTGCTTTGTGATAAATTATCTCTCGGTCTAATAATTGAAATACCAAAATTCTGTATATGCCTCTTTTCTAAACACCAACCTGTCCAGGGACTGGGACTACATGTGTAAATTGCAATAATCTGGCACCAAGCATCTGTATGTGTTATTGTGCATTGTCCCAGTACAAATTAAAGCATAGGCCTACCATACCATTTACCAAAAAACAAGAAAAGGAAAATCTACATTTTGACATTGCAACATTGTAGAGCTTATAATTTAGATGATGATCACCTAAATTTTAAGCTGTATAGAATGTTGTAATGTCACTTGAATGCAACCCTTTGCAGAGTGAGAGCCCACAAATACTGTATGAAGAGTTTGTGTAGGTTCTCAGTCGTACAGGAGTTGTCCATCGTAGGCAAAAATTCTTCAGTCTTCATCTGTACTCTGTAGTACTATGTACTACTGTACTACGATTGGCAGCTAAGTTTCAGTCCTGTGCAGATACTTCATCAGAATCAGAATAGAATGTGTTGTTATTGCCAATGAAAAGTTTCACAGACTAATTTTCTTCAGTGTACTCGTGCAACATGAAACATAAACTTAACTTGTAATAATGATAAATAATAAACTATGAACAAAATAAAAGATATAAGAATTATAAAACTATAAGGGCATGCATAAAAATAGAATAAGATAAACAAATTAATAAAAAAGCAATTACTTATCACTATAGTGACTGGAGAGTAAATGGATAATGACATGTTGGCTAAAGCACATTGTTGAAAGGTGTCTTATAGGCATACTTGACACTTATATACACATACTAGGACAGCCACACCCCTGTTGCCTCACGAAATAGGTCAACTATGAGCAGACCTATCAATATTACACACAGGCCTTCAGCATAAATCATCAAAAATATTTTTTGTCTTCAAATATACCACTCCTGAAAAAGCCCTGGAAAAGCCAGGTTTAAAACTTGCATGAACAACTTTATACAACACAATAACAAGGAAACAGTTGAAAGAAGATACAAAGCAAAAAGGAGGCCTAGAAGAATCTGAAAACTTGCAATGACTGATGCTATGACTATGAAAAGAGGATAAAGGCGTGTATTTCTTGCTGCTGCTAAAGTCCTGTCAGTCCCTGGTTGTGCGGAGGGAGGGGGCGGGGCCACAGAAGGGTGGGGGCGGGGCCACAGAGCGGGGCAGACTGGGGGCGTCAAATGTCGGTAGGACGGCCCGTGAAAGAAACGAGGGAAGAACAGCGATCTGCGGCCAAACGGAGTGAGCTGTGGGCCACTGGGCTGACCGCCGAGAAAGACTTCAACAAAGACAAGTTCTCCAGCAACGTCCCGTAAGTTTTACCTTCTAGATTAATAACCAATATGGCTCACACATGCATGGGGCGCTCTACAGAGGCAAACACAGGGCGGGACTTGCTCATTGAGGACCCCCGCTGTCTTGAAGTAAACTTTATTTTATGTTTTTCCTGAGATGATAGTCCATCATCCAACAGCTACAGAGTTTTACTGTGACAGTTGGATTCTGGGTTTTCTAACTAGGGTTATAAGTTATTGAAGTTATAAAAAACGATTCATTCCCCATACACCTACTTTATTGTAACTTTTAGTTCATTGCTTGCTGTATTTTGAATGAGTAGACTTTATGATTGGTGAACAGTGTTATTTCAGACTTCAGTTTCTTTCGTTATTGTCTATAGCCCCTATATGGCTGTTGTCCATGAAGATGAAGTGATTATACTCCAGTGGTTCTTAACATATTGCATACCCAGTACCACCTCAAAATATTTGACCTTCAAAGTACCACCATCTCTAGATCAAACCAGGACTAAAGTGAGTCTAAAACGGTCTAAAATAGATATCAATTTGACTAAATTATGTCTACACTGGACTGGCGTAAACCATGTCTATGTCTAAACCCGAAAAAACACCTAATACATAATAAAGCATAAATTACATGATTATTAAACTGACAAAGTCATAAATTGCAGATGTCCCTGAGTGCCACCCTTAGCACACATACCACAGTTTGAGAACTATTAAAACAGTATATTCAATCATCTTGATTATTATTTCAATCTTGTGAACGCAAAACAAAAAGGGACTTACATTTTTGACAGCTGCCAACAAAAGACTGCCATGAGGAGACTCTCTGGATGGGGAGTGAAACGTTGACGTGTATATAAATAAATAAAAAAAGAGTTAGTTCAGTCGTCCTGTTTTAACTTCTTAAGTTTGAGAACCACTGTCTATAGCCTCTGGCCCTCCATGTGAGCCGCCCATAAAGCTGTGAGGAAAGCAGGAAACTGTTTAACGGAATTTTACCTTCAGCAATTGTACCATCATCATCATCGTCATCATCATCATCATCATCATCAAGGCTATATCAGCAGAACGTATTTCAAATGGACCTTTGTATTTATTTCATTTCAAAAACAAGAGTGTGTTTGAGCTGCGAGGTTGAGGGCATAAGTTCTGGATGAGCAAAGGCCCAGTGAATAGTTCATTTTTTGGGACACGGCAGAATGAGGAGGGAGCGCTGCCATTGTGTCGGTGAAATGTGGGGGTCACTAAGGGCTCTCGAGGGGCCTCCTCTGAGTCAGGGCGGTTGGATCTCAGTCTGTGTGCGCAAGAGTCTTTTGGAGTGAAGAGGTGCATTCTGGGACAGCAGTGGCATGTCTTTGAGCGCTCAAGAGGGACTCCGTGAGGGGCCAGTCTTTGTGGGGTCTCGGTTGATCTGGACTGAACCAGATGAGGCTGAGGATCTTTCATTCAGGCCCCATGCCTGTGCTGGGTGAGTGAGTGAATAAAGCTTGATGCTTTTATGTGTGTGACTCTGTGTGTGTGTCATGGGCTGTATTGTATCAGGTTGGCTGGCTGTCATTTATGACTGTGTAGGAATGCATTATGTCTTCTGTTCTTGCGTCGGAAAACTGCACAAACAAACTCCATTCTAACAATAAATCAGACTGAAAACCTTAACCCTATATTGATTAGAATTCTACAAGCCGACCCAGTGATGTCTGTGTAAATAAACAATCCGCACGCCTCTGTGGACTGACCGGAACACACTGCTGAAAACAGACTATCATTCATCAACTAAAGGTCAGACACATGAGCTGTCACTATGTCATTTTTTTTTTCCCTTTGAAAAGGGCTGCAAAACAAACTGACCCTCATGGCAATGGTTAGATAAAGAAAATACTGTTGGCGCATAAGCCAAGACCTTGTTGTCTTTTGGGGGAGTACAGTTTACACATCTCATCATCGTGCTATTCTTCAGAGTAGCATGTTTATATTCAACTTTTAACTCTTACACTCTTACATGCTGCTACATGGCTGAGGCTTGGCTCTCCACCTGTGATTCTGCAGACGTGATTGGAGCTGCACAAATTCCAAGTTAGTCCTGCTCAAGGCTATGTTTATCTGTTGATATTCAGTTTGTACTAACAAGTGCAGATGAAATGTGGAAAAGACAAGCATGCAGGACTCACTTATCTGTCAATGCCATGTCTTTCCTCGGAACACCTTCATTGTCTTCATGCTAAAGGTTCATGTTTTGTCGAGATAAATCGTGTTATCTAGATGCATGCATACAGACTGCAGCACATTTAACTTTAATGGATGCTAGTATTGACTGCAATAATACAAAGTAATGTGAGAAAAGTACATTGAGCGCTGTAACTGATTTCAAACTGGGATGAACACCAAGTAAATGAATTGTAAACATGTGATAAATAGTGTGATTTCATGGTCATGGCAGCTGGCATTCTTTGATGGATGAGGGATAGGTCAAAACCTGTCTTCTAACCTGACTAATATCACTGACAAGAAGTTGGATTCAGAGTAATGTTGATCATATGTGCTTCTCTCAGTTAACAGATCCCAGCTCAGGCGTTGATCACAGTGTTGCACTACCAAGCAAATAATTAAGAAAACTACATGAATGAGCTTCAAATATGGCAGGCGCCTGTGAGGTCTGATCCTGACTGGCACACAGATTTGCCTTGTGTTACACAATGCCTAGTAGCACCTGGTGTGCAGTATTTGATTAATGAAGCTCATGAGGCTAACAACAAAAGACATTTGTATCATGCTGCAAAATGTAATATTAGGTTCATAAATGTATAATGTTAGCCTGTTAGGGGAAATGTGTGGTACTTTTTATGCTCTTTTTAAGTATATCAGTCAGATTTGAGGTCATGACAAATTGATTGGACCAGAAAGCCAGAAAGGAGGGACATCAGAAAATATTATAATTTATTTTTAGTTACTTCATTTACATCAAAATTCAGGCACAGATGGTCAATTATATGCCTTCTAATGAATTTGCAATACATTTAGACTTACAGACAATCACTTTAAAGGAAATTAGTATTTATATTTGGGTTGTGTGGATCTCCAAACAGAAATTGAGATGTATTTATTTCAACAATTGCAACAATTAAAAATTACCAAATTACAATTGACTTCCAAGTACATATTCGAAAAGGAGAGAGGAGAAGTAAACTGTACTTATGTAAGCTTACCTCCTTCTTATTAAAATCACAAAAACAAAACAAATGTACCTTGCAACACAGTTACAGAAATACAGAATTTTTCCACTAAAAGACGACTTGTAAGCTATACTTTCTTAGATTCATCTTCCCTGTACATACTCATATAACCATAGAACTCTTAATAGTTATACTCTCATGTCAGTTCTTAAATCTCTTGATTTGAACTCCACTATGATCCAATCGTGTTGCACAATATTGTGGGTCAGGCCTCTGGTAGATGCTCCACCGCCCACTGTCAGTACTTACTCATTTGCACTCATTACCTCACCACCTTGGCATGCCATTGGCTTTGCCTTTTCTCATATCAAAGACCAATTACTCTAGATTTACTGCTGCGCGGCCTCCTCTCAACTAACGGCCAACTGACCCACTTCTGCCTCCCGCGCTCTGCTTTGTCGGCACCTGGGCCCATACTGAGGGGCTATACTTCATTAGACAGGGCTTTACAGGTTCACAGCCAAACGCACACTGCCCACTCTCGCCGACTCTCGCCGACTCTGCTGGCTTCCACGTTGCATTTTTGTTGTTTCATGAAAAAGGAATTGTCTCTTAGCAGCAAGGAGAATGAATTAGGAATTGGAAAGCTCTGTTTAAGTTGGCTCCGGGCCCTCGGAACAAGCTCATAAGCCTCCATGGTGAAAGGGACTTCACTTAATACAGCGGAGTGGTGTGGGAACAAGCAGGTCAATGTTCGATCTTGAGCCACTGTGCAGTAAGGTGGCTTTCATCTTGTGCATCTCAGTTCTGCGGCTCCACTTGGTACAAATAGAAAAGGGCACGGTGATTATAAATGGTAATCATCCGGAAAAGCTGAGGCATTTCATCATAGCAGGGGCAGCAAGAGTCTTTTACTCAAATAATCAAATTAAATAAGAAGGAAATCTACTTAATGTGTACAATTTCAGAAGAGTCTCTTTAGGGTCAATCTTACACATAATAACAATAGTCTAAGCAAGGCCATGGAGACTGGGGAAGCAAAAAGTAATCTGCTTTCATCTGCTTTTAAGTCTTCCTGTGACTAATTTATAAAAATTGTGTTAAACTTATCTCTCGATGACTCACACAAACATGACCCTGCCATGAAAGTGTTGTTCAGGCTTTTTCCCAGAAGAAACGGAAAGTACATTCAGGAAGTAGTGACCTCCAAGTCTGGCGTTGCGATGTATTGCACTGCAGGTTAGAATGCAATGTCAATAAACCCCGCGATAACAATACAGTGTGATATGAACCGCTAAATGCAGAAGTCTAAACTACAGGGTTTGCACTTAACAGATTGCATTAAGTCCTTTTGGAAACTTGGAGGCTAATTCTGACTAGCGACCTACAATTTTGATTTGATTATGCCCCTAGACACGCTGCTCAAATACAAACCAACACAAATTAAGGTTTGCATCAGCTTTATTTTAAAGTTAATGTTAAATTTGTTGCGTGGCTATAGCTTCAGGTTCCACTGATACGATTTATCTTCCTTTAGGTTCCTCTGCTCTGACAGTAGTATGCTTAGATTCATCCTGCCAAAGCATTTTGCTTTTAAATTAGACGACCACCACATAACAGAGACTTAAAAGTAGAAGCAAAGGCATTTCCCATAAGCCACTGGTTCAAAAGCTGCTAATTTGTGAGTGTCGTAGACCTGAAATCTGCACAGCACAGCTACAGTATGAGTCAGGAGTAAAAAGATGCTATAGAGCCCACACCAGAAACTATTGCCCTCAAGACTGATGCACCTGGTGGATAGTTTTTTGTAGACATAGGCATAATTATTCACTCAATGCATTGGTTACAGGGATGTCATGGACATCCCATAGCTATTCAAACCCATAGCTTTCTTGCTTTCATGTGTGAGGGAATAGTGCATAACCTCCTTAGTAAGGCCCTTGAATAGCCTGAACATGCACAGTTACACAGATATATTACATTTAATATACAAGTGTTACATGGGTGAAAAGGAGCATGTACACAACACTGTCCGTAACAATTCTCAATATATTCAAATTCCCATTTACAATTGATGAACCTTTATCGTTTTCAAGTTGCATTTTCTTGAACATATTGGTTAGACCGGAAAAAGGTGGCCTGCTCACTCCGGGTCGGTGGAGTGTCCTTGCCTCAAGTGGAGGAGTTCAAGTATCTCGGGGTCTTGTTCACGAGTGAGGGACGGATGGAGCGTGAGATCGGGATCGGTGCAGCGTCTGCAGTGATGCAGTCGTTGTATCGGACTGTTGTGGTGAAGAAGGAGTTGAGTCGAAAGACGAAACTCTCGATTTACCGGTTGATCTACGTTCCTACTCTCACCTATGGTCATGAGATTTGGCTCATGACCGAAAGGACAAGATCCCGGATACAAGCGGCCGAAATGAGTTTCCTCCGCAGGGTGGCTGGGCGCACCCTTAGAGATAGGGTGAGGAGCTCAGTCACCCGGGAGGAGCTCGGAACAGAGCCGCTACTCCTCCACGTCGAAAGGAGCCAGCTGAGGTGGCTCGGGCATCTGTTTCGGATG
>OMNZ01074224.1:0-11611 GCA_900303255.1 Lesueurigobius sanzi
CATGCCATAGAGTGACATTTCATTCATAAAGCAGTGAAACGGTGATTGTCTTTCTTCCCTTTTCTCTCCGCTGTCATGTGTCGTACCTCACTGCTGCTGTGAGACACGTGGGCTGCTCAGTGACACGCGGGCCGCTCAATGACACCGCGGGCTGCTCAGTGACACGCGGGCCGCTCAATGACACCGCGGGCTGCTCAGTGACACCGCGGGCTGCTCAGTGACACTCACTGCTGCTCTGAGACACGCGGGCTGCTCAATGACACCGCAGGCTGCTTGCTCCCACAGCGTTGTTAGCGTACAGTGTTCTGCGGAGAGCAGCGTCACTTCAAAGTAGCGAAGGTTAAAGGGGAGGAATTTTAACGCTGCGTTAATTAATTTTAACGCGATAATTCTACCATTTTGACGCAATGCGTTAACGCGATAATTTTCCCAGCCCTAATTATAATGGATGTGATATGTGTGATTTTGTCGCCCCCCTGGTGTGCGATCTGTAGATGTGTTCAAAGTCCTCGTGTTTGTGTTTGTGAAGAAAAAAAAACTCCAACTGGCTACGGGGCACCAACTTTAACAGATAATGAGCAATTTGGGGTTCCTCTTTGAGGAAAAAAACAAAAAAAGTAAGCCCATAACTGTCAGGAGTTAAGAAATTTAAAAGAAATTATTAAAATACTCTGTCCAGCCACTAAGGGGCAGCCAAGATTTTTTTTAAAGGAAGAAATTCCACACTGTCCAGCAGAGGGCACTGACACTGTCTTATGGCCATACTGCCTTTGCTCTATTCTAAAAAATAATTATAAAAGCACAGATGGCTAAAGGACCAGCTGAAAATATAATTTATTTTCTAATATGCACCTGAATGCCGAAAAATCACATCTGAATAAAAAAACGAACTAACTAAACTGCAGGACTCTCAGACTCCGGGGGAAAAAGAAAATCGAAAATCGAATCAGCTGGCCAAATTCCCCAGCCCTAAATTATATTTAGGTTTATTTTTTTGTTAAAATCGTTCAGCCCTAAAGAGGACCTTGAAAAGATAATCACATATTAAATCGCAATATTGACGAAAAAAATCACAATTAGATTATTTTCCAAAATCGTTCAGCCCTAATTCCAAGTGTCTGCAGAATGAGTGGAGTCCGGGGCCTCCTGGGGGGCCTCAGAGGCACTGCAGGGGCCCAAAGCTTAGCAATTTATGCTTCTCAAGAATATCACGTTGATGGAAGCTGATTGGCTGTTATCTCATCATTGTTATTGCTTGATTGTACTTGTTGGGCCATTGTCCATTGGCCCATGTGTCCTGCAGAATCATGTGAAAATATCATGCAATTTGACCAATGTGGAAATAGGTTGGTCACAGGACGCCTGAAACTTGCAGTTTTAATTTATGGCTAATTCCTCTGTAATTCCTGCAGCACATGAAACATATCAGCTCATATGAACTAAGGTCTGATTATTGTCTCATAAAGGTGTTCAAAAGTGGAGACAATATTCAGTAACATGTGTGTGATGTTGGTCAGTAGGAAGGACTTTAGCCACAAGAATAATAGAAATCACTATCAGATAATGATCAGGGGAAACTCAAATAGAGTTCTACAACAGTGTTTCCCAACCAGGGGTACGGGGACCCTTTGGGGTATGCAAGAGCTTAGAAGTGGGTACTTGGAATAATTTCGGATACAAAATAAGATAAATCTGAATTGTATTTTTGAATTATGTTCAAAGACATGTAACTGTAAAGAGAGTTGGAGAATATTTAAAGTGAATGAGTTTTAGTCATTCACTTGGTAACTAATCATCGAAACCATGGAGGCAGGGGGTACCCTGAGTATAAAGGAAAGGTCCAAGGGGAACACAAGACAAAAAAGGTTGGGAACTACTGTTCTAGAACAGTAGTTGCGCTGGTGTATCATAGCATTACCTCTGGCCTGTGGCTCCTCTGACGTCTGACCTCTCCTCTCTCTCCTCAGATAAGCCCAGCCAGCCCGGGGAGATCGACACTGTGGCCGTCACCAATAACTACATCTCGTTGCGATGGTCGGCGCCGGAGTGTGACGGAGGGAAGCCGGTCCTGGGATACTGGGTGGAATATCGTAAATCCATCGAAAGCTCCTGGAAGAAGAGCAACAAGCAGCGGCTGAAGGACCCAGAGTTCCTGATGCCCGGCCTCGCCGAGGCCACAGACTACGAGTTCAGAGTGTTCGCCGAGAATGAGACCGGAATGAGCCGCCCTCGCCGCACGGCGGCCTCCATCAAGACCAAACTCATGGGTGAGAAAACCAGGACTAAAGCAGGACTGAACCAGGACTAAAGCAGGACTAAAGCAGGACTAAAGCAGGACTGAACCAGGACTGAACCAGGACTAAACCAGGACTAAAGCAGGACTAAAGCAGGACTGAACCAGGACTTAACCAGGACTAAAGCAGGACTGAACCAGGACTAAACCAGGGCTAAAGCAGGACTAAATCAGGACTGAACCAGGACTGAACCAGGACTAGGGATGCACCGATCCAGCTTTTTTGCTTCCGATACCGATACTTGGGGTTTGAGTATCTACCGATATCCGATACCAACCGATACGGAGAGAATGGAATAACAGTAGGTCTATAGATGACATCCTTGTTGTTTTGTTGTTGTTTTTGTTGTGAGTGAAAAACTGATGGTCTTATATTAATACAGAGGAATTCCATCATAAAATAATCAGATCATTAATGCTTTACAAATATGTTTTGTCTGTGACAGTATTTCTCTAACTGAAATACAAACACAGACCTTCAACATTGGACAATATTATTGCCCTACTTTGTGACTCAGTCATATGGTTGAAGCTAGCATTAGCATTAGCATACGGCTGCTAAACTGACTCAATGCTTTCGAATGAGACACAGCTGTCCATATTCACTTGGATTGTCATTTTTTCGGTATCGGCTCCGATATCCAATACCAGTATCAGATCGGTGCATCCCTAACCAGGTCTGAACTAGGACTGAACTAGGACTGAACCAGGACTGAACCAGGACTGAACCAGGACTGAACCAGGACTGAACCAGGTCTAAACTAGGTTTTAACCGAGACCCTCTCTCTGTCCTCAGTTGAGAACAAGCCAAGCCTGAGGAAGGAGATGGACGAGGTCACTGCCAAACTGGGCCAGCCCGCTGTCATGAAGTGCCAGATCATCGGTCGCCCGATGCCCGACATCAAGTGGTACCACGCGGGCAAAGAGGTGGTGGAGTCCCGTAAATATGAGATGAGCTCAGACGGGCGTAACCACAGCCTGTCCATCATGACGGACCAGCAGGAAGACGAGGGCGAATACACATGTAAAGCCACCAACGAGGCCGGGGAGGCGGAGTCCACCGGAGCCCTGGTGCTGGAGGCTGCCTCGTGCTTCCACCCCGACTACCCACTCCGCGACACCTACTACGCCGGCCTGGGCACCACGCTGCGCATCCATGCTGTGTACATTGGCCGCCCTGAGCCGAAGATCATGTGGCTGCACGGCGCCAAGACCCTGGAGAACACCGATGACATCAGCATCGAAACCACAGAGCACTACACTCACCTGGTCATCAAGAACGTCCAGCGCAGAGTCCACGGAGGCAAATACCGCATCCGACTGCACAACCACTTTGGACGCGCCGATACCGCATTCAATGTGGAGATCTATGGTGAGTGGGCGGGGCACAGGGGTCAGTGACCACCGTTACTCTGTTAGAGATGTTTTAATGACACGCATGTTCTCCTCAGACACCCCGGACGTGCCGCAGGGCCCCATCGTCCTGGACGCGCTGCTGAAGAACTCTGTGATCATCAGCTGGAAGCCGCCCACAGACGACGGTGGCTGCATGATCACCAATTACATTGTGGAGAAACGCGAAGACAAAGAGGGAGTTGAGTGGGAGCTGGTGTCCTCCTCCATCAACAGCACCAGCTGCCGAGTACCTAATCTCGTGGAGAGTGCCGGCTACTTCTTCAGGGTTTACGCCCAGAACAAGTACGGCAACAGCGTTCCCCTTGAGCTGAGCGCGCCCATCCTCATCAAGAGCCAACTGGGTGAGTTTTGGTAAAGGATTAGTCTGCCAGGGTTTAGGACCAGGGACTGGACTAGTGAGGATGTTTACTCCGCTCCACTGGCAGAACCTTCAGCCTGGAGTATGAACAAAGTATTAGAAGTACTATATACAAGTAGTACTCCTGACAGCTATGATCAGTAAAAGCATTAGTTCTGACGCATTTCTTTGCTCTTTGCAGAGAAACCATCTCCTCCTCTGTCTCCGGTCGTCTCTGGCATCACCAACACCTCCTGTGTGGTGTCATGGAAACCTCCGCTCAGTGATGGAGGCTCCAAGATCAAGTGCTACCACGTGGAGAAGAAGAACAAGAAAGACAAGAAGGACTGGACAGAGTGGAGCGCGGTAACCACAAGCGAGATCAAGCAGACCGTGTTCTCCGTGAAGCGCCTGACGGAGGGAGTGGAGTACGTCTTCAGAGTCAAGTGTGAGAACCTCGGTGGCCACAGTGACTACAGCGAGGAAACTGCACCTGTCATTCCCACCACCGCGGTCGATGTCAGAGCACCCGCCTTCAAAGAGGAGCTCCGCAACCTCAGTGTCAAACACAAGAGCAACGCCACACTGGTGTGCAAGATCAGCGGCCAACCCAAACCAGTCATCAAATGGTTCCGACGTGGCAAAGAGGTGCAGTCCGACGGCAAGAAAATCAAGATCCAGGAGTTCAAAGGTGGCTACCACCAGCTGGTCATCACCGAGGCTGATGAGGAAGACTCCACCGTCTATCAGATCAGAGCCACCAACCAGGGAGGCTCCATCTGTGCCACTGTGTCCCTGGATGTGGAGGTGCCCGCTAAGATCAACCTGCCCAAGAATCTGAAGGACAAAGAGGCCATACCTGCGCTGCGTGGGGAGATGGTCAACATCAAGATCCCCTTCGGAGGGAAGCCCGACCCTGTCATCACTTGGCAGAAAGGACAGGACCTGATCGACAGTAACGGACATTACCAGGTCATTGTCACACGCTCCTTCACATCACTGGTGTTCCCCAACGGCGTCGACAAGAAAGACGCCGGCTTCTACATCGTCTGCGCCAAGAACCGCTTTGGCATCGACCAGCAAACAGTGGAGCTGGACGTGGCCGACGTGCCTGACTCACCCAGAGGCGTGAAGGCTAGCGACGTGTCCCGAGACTCTGTCACTCTGAACTGGGTCGCTCCGGCTAATGACGGCGGCAGCAGAGTCATTAGCTACATCATCGAAAAGTGTCCAACCACAGCAGAGCGTTGGGAACGCGTGGCACAGTCCAGAGACACGCACTACACTGTCATTAACCTGTTCGGAGGCACCAGTTACCAGTTCAGAGTCATCGCCGAGAACAAGTTCGGCCAGAGTGCCCCGAGTGAAAGCAGTGGCCCCGTCATGACCAAAGAGGACAAGTCCAGAGTCCTGCTGTACGACCGCGAAGTCGACGACACCGGCCGTGTGCCCAGAGGCAAGGCGCCTCACTCTGACGCCAAGAACCTGCACAACAAATACGCCATCGCTGAGGAGCTGGGTAGAGGCCAGTTCGGAATTGTTCACCGCTGCGTGGACGTCAGCTCAGAGAAGACCTACATGGCTAAGTTTGTGAAGGTGAGAGGAGCGGACCAGGCCATAGTGAAGAAAGAGATCGCCACTTTGAACCTGTGCAAACATACCAACTACCTGCTGCTGCATGAGTCCTTTGACAGCCCCGAGGAGCTGGTGATGATCCACGACTTCCTGTCCGGAGGAGATATCTTCGAGCGTCTGAACAGTGCAGACTTCGAGCTCAGCGAGAGAGAGATTGTAAACTACATCCGCCAGGTGTGCTGTGCGCTCGAGTTCCTTCACGGAGAGGATTATGGAAACTTTGACATCCGGCCCGAGAACATCATCTACACCACCCGCACCAGCTCCAACGTGAAGATCGTGGAGCTCGGCCAGGCCCGCCACCTCACGCCTGGAGACATCATTAAGATCCAGTACATAACAGCGGAGTACGCAGCGCCAGAGATTCACCAGAGCGACATGGTGAGCACCGTCACTGACATGTGGAGTGTGGGTGTCCTGGCCTACATCCTGCTGAGCGGACTTAACCCTTTCACTGCCGAAACTAACCAACAAATGATCGACAACATCTCCAACGCTGCCTACAGCTACGATGACGAATGCTTCAAACAGGTCAGTGTGGAGGCCCTGGACTTTACAGACCGTCTCATCACCAAAGAACGCAAACACCGTATGACCGCGGCCGAAGCATTGGCTCACCCCTGGCTTACCAAACCCGCCGAAGAAACCAGCGCCAGCGCCATCGCCACCTCACGCCACAAGAGATATTACCAGGCCATGGTCCGTAAGGAGTGGAGCACCGTAGTGTCGGCCGCACGCATTGCCAGCGGTGGCTCTATCCGCTCACAGCGCGGAGTCTTTGTGGCTAAAGTAAAGATTGCGCCGTTCGAGCATGGCCCACTCGCCGGACAGATCGCCCACTCCGTTGCCAATGAAGGAGACAGCGTTAAATTTATCTGTAACATGGAGAACTACGACAACAGCACAGAGGTCACGTGGTACTGTGGGGTGCGGCAGCTCGAGGCCAGTGCCAAGTATGTGATCGAATACGAAGATGGCCTTGCCACACTCTGTGTGGAGAAGGTTAGCCGTGCCGACGACGGCACATACCGCTGCAAAGTGGTGAACGAGTACGGGGAGGACAGCGCCTACGCTGAGCTGTTCATCACCGGAGTGCGACACTACAGAGACTTCTTCACGACCAGAGTCGTGAAAAAGACCAAACGCCGCGTGGACACAGCGCGACTGCTGCAGAAACCGCCCGAGTTCACGCTGCCACTCGTCAACAAGACGGCGTACCTTGGAGAAGACATACGCTTCGGCGTCACCATCACCGTGCACCCCGAGCCACGCGTCATCTGGCACAAGTCCGGACAGAAGCTGATCCCAGGACAGGATGAGAAGAAATACACATTCATCAGTGACAAAGGCCTATATCAGCTGATTATCCACGGCTTAGAGAAAGATGATGATGCAGAGTACAGCGTTGTGGCCCGGAACCGATATGGAGACGACAGCTGTAAGGCCCGTCTCACTCTGGTGCCACGGCCCAAACCTGCCGACCTCACCCTCAGACCCATGTTCAAACGCCTCCTGGCCAACGTGGAGTGTCGCGAAGGCCAGAACGTCCGCTTTGAGATCCGCGTGTCCGGAAAGCCCTTGCTGAAGTGGGAGAAGGACGCCATGCCCCTGGCCTTCGGACCATCCATCGAGGTTGTCCATGAAGGATTGGACTATTTCATCCTCCATATCAAAGACACACTGCCCGAAGACTCCGGCATCTACAGAGTCACTGCCACCAACTCAGCAGGCTCGGCCAGCTGCCAGGCCACGCTGAAGGTGGAGCGCGTGGCTCACGTGAAGAAAGAGGTGGAGCTTAGTGCAAAGGAGAAGGAGAAAGCCAAGGAGAAGGAGCAGATGGATAAGAAGGTGCGGCTGTCCCAGATTATGGCAGGAACCGACGTTCTGCCACTGCCTCCGGCTGCCATCCAGGCTGTCAGAGAAGCCGCCTCCATGTTCAAGCCCGCTGTCACCACCAAGAAGGGCGAAAAGACTGAGGCTGAGATCCAGAAAGAGAAGGAGGAGAGAAAGCGCCGTGCGGACGAGAAGCGGCTGCGGATGCCGTATGTCGTGCCCACGCCACGGACGGTGGATCCTGCTGTGCTTGAAGAGGACGTCCAGATCAAAGTGTTCAAACCAATGTCCGACATGAAGTGGTACAAGAAACTGAGAGACCAGTACGAGTTCCCTGAACCACTGGACAAGATCCGGGAGAAGAGGCCCAAGCGCATCCGCCTTTCCCGCTGGGATCAGTTCTATGAAATCCCTGTCCGCATCAAGGACCAGTACAAGCCCAAGTGGAGGATCCCTGAAGTCAGCCAGGACGACCTGGAGACGGTGCGACCGGCCCGCCATCGCACTCCATCACCGGAGATGGACGCTTACCACCGCATCCGCAGACGGTCCCTGGGCGACCTGTCGGATGAGGAGCTGCTGCTGCCCGTGGACGAGTACCTCTCCATGAAGCGCATAGAGGAAGAGCGACTGCGCCTGGAGGAGGAGCTGGAGCTGGGCTACTCTGCATCACCGCCTAGTCTGAGCCCGGTGCGCTTCGAGCTGTCGGCGCTCAGACCTTCTTCACCACGCCACATGGAAGACGAGGAGGGAGAGGAGCTGCACAGGTACGACTGCTATAAAATCCCCTCCAAATATGAAGCGGGACCCAGCTTCATGGACCTTCGCCAGCGTCATGACAAGGCCACTTACAAACCACCCAAAGCCAAGCAGCGGGTGTTTGAGGAGAGAGAGGTGGAGGAGATGCTGCGCCCACACACCACCGTGGGCCGTATCTCCACCTACAAGAGCCAGCTCAAACACATGGAGTTCGAGGATAAGATTCGCACCACCACCAAGAAGGAGAAGTCCACAGTAACCACCTACAGCGAGGAGGTGCAGTCCGAGCACCTGACGGCCTTCACAGCGGAATACATCACCAAATCCGTGAAGAAACTGCCTCCTCCAGAAGCAGAGCCTGCCAAGGCTCCAGAGAAAGCCAAGGTGGAGGTGGCCTACCCCAAAGTGGACTTTGCGTCTCGCTATGAGGAACGGAAAGAAGCACTGAGGCTGGAGAGGAGGTCTGTGGTGCGCAAAGAGGTGGTTCCCCCCGCTCCATTCAGCCTGGACCATGCCCCACGTATCACCATCAGAATGAGGTATGTACTGTACTTCTTACAGCTGACACTTCTGTTATATCTTCATCTGCACGTTTCAAATCAATCTAATCTTTCCTCAGGTCCCACCGTGTTCCATACGGCACCAACGCACGCTTCAGCCTCAGCATCCAGGCCAAACCCGAGCCACAGGTCACATGGTTCCACAACGGCAAAACCATTGCTCCCGGCGCCAAGTACCAGATGACCAACCTGAGCGGCGTGTTGACTCTGCAGATCAAGCGCTGTGTGACTGAGGACTCCGGGACGTACCGCGCCGTCTGCCGAAACTCCCGCGGGGAGACATCCGACTACTCCTCACTGGAGGTGATCGGAGAGGAGTTTGCCGCTTTCTCCAGTCTGACCGCGAGAGACGAGGAGCCACCTGCCTCACACCTGCCGGAGATGACCAAAACCGAGGTCTATCACGTCTCCAAAACCACAGAGACCGTGAGGGAGACGGTTGTTATGGAGACTGCACCCATAGACAAACCGGCCAAGATCGTGGCTCCGCCACAGTCAGTGACGGCGGAGGAGGGCGACGTGGTGAGTTTCCAGTGCGAGTTTGAAGGAAAACCTAATCCCACTGTGTCCTGGCTCCACGAGGGTCAAACATTGGGCTTCTCTGCGAGACATCACATCGTCTCCACAGGCACTCAGTCCTCCCTGGAGATCTCCTCCGTGGAAATGTCCGACGCCGGCAGCTACACCATCCTCGTCCAAAACTCCACCGGGAAACAGGAGGCGCACTTCACTCTGAGCGTGCGCAAAAACCCCGCCAAAGACATTGTGGTCCGAGTGACGTCCCCTGAAGCCAAGTCCCCTGAACCGATCAAATCCCCCGCCAGAGTCAAGTCCCCGGAACCAATCAAGTCCCCCGCCAGAGTCAAGTCCCCTGAACCAATCAAATCCCCCGCCAGAGTCAAGTCCCCTGAACCAATCAAGTCCCCCGCCAGAGTCAAGTCGCCGGAGCCCATCAAGTCGCCACAGCGGGTCAAGTCCCCGGCACCATAAGGACCTGAGACTGTCACGGCGGGTCCCTCACAGCCCCAAACAGGACTGACTCATGATTATCTCGTGTATAAAAGGTTTTAATGCTAGTTCTTATTGATTAGTGACGTCCGGATCTGGACATTTTCTTGTAAATATAACTATTTTTGTACCAAACGTGACTTCATTTATGCCAAACGAAGCCCAACGCTGTTCTGAAATGTGCCTTTGGTGACAAGCCAGTGACATGTACATATGTATATAGCCGAAGTTACGGTTATGGAAAATGTATTTAAGAAGAGGGAGTTATTTTCATGTAAAGCAGGAGAAAGCTCCGTACGGGCGACTACCCTGCGAAAGAGAAACTAAACTTGTGCCTCAACTCAAGGTTGAAGACGAAGAAAGCCTCGGCGGGTGGAGTGATCCCCGCTGACGATTTTACCTAGAGAAACATATTTAACCATGTGATGAGTGTGGGGCCTAAGACCTTGCTGGCTGCGTGCATTACCCTCATGTAAACAGCCTCACAGGTCTTGGGTTCGACTCCGACCTAATCCTTTAAAGTTGAGCCTGGAGCGAACGGCCTACGCTCTGGGCTCACGTTCTGCCGCGGCCGGTGCGGCTCCCGACGGCTCCGCGGTCCGACCTGGCCCGACGACCGTGGCGCTCTCTGGGCGGCACCGGCCCCCTCTCCTGGAGGAAAGTGTGTGTGCGTGTGTGTAGCTTTAGTTTTGTCTGTCAGGGAAAACCAGAGTCCATCGCTGTGTTCAGCCCGACACTGTTCTCTGTAGATTTATGTTCCTCCTCGAGTTCTGGTTTCAATAAAGCATGTTTCAGCACAAGCCCCGCCTCCTTTATTGTGCCATCATCATTATAAGCCCTGCCTCCTTTATTGTGTCATCTTTATGGGAGAATACATTCTTTATTTAGACACAAACAAGGTCCATATACAGTTGTGCTCAA
Source organism: Lesueurigobius sanzi (assembly GCA_900303255.1). Classification (NCBI taxonomy): domain Eukaryota; kingdom Metazoa; phylum Chordata; class Actinopteri; order Gobiiformes; family Gobiidae; genus Lesueurigobius; species Lesueurigobius sanzi. The sequence goes on from OMNZ01074224.1 coordinate 10,763, forward strand.
AGTTTACATCCTCTGCAGAAGGTCGGGATGGAAACTTCTGCATTTGATAGAATCTGAATGAATCACAAAAACCTTTATTTCTCTCATGTTTGTGGTTTGTTGTTGTCAAAAACCTGTTTGTTTACACTGTTCAACTAGAAACTAGACAAATGTCCCTGATCTAATGTTTACATATTGTGCGTCTTGAAACAAACATACATTTTCCCTTCTTTCTTTCCTTCCTTCCTTCCTTTCCTCCCTTCCTATGCCTCCCTCCTCTTTCCTTCCTTCCTTTTTTCCCTCCTTCCTTTCCTCCCCCCTTCCTTCTTCCTTCTCTCCCTCCCTCTTTGTCAGAGAGTCTTGTATTTCAGCTGAAGTGAGTTTTTCTTTGCTCCTGAACAGTTTTCCTGTAGTTGTTGAAGGTCATGTAAACGTTAGATCAGGGACATTTGAGTAGTTTCTGTTTCATTATGATTTCAAAAGAGTAAACTCAGTTCTTCTTCACACGACCACTAAACACTAAGCACTAACCACTGACCACTAACCACTAACCATGAGTGGGAAAGATTTATGTTTATCATTCATATTCTGTGGACAATGGACCAAAGATTAAAAGGGGATGTGAGCACAACTGTATAAACACTGTCTATCATATAAATCATAAACGTCCCACCTGATCAAATGCCCTTCCCAGTCACAGGACGTTAGGATCATTCGATCTATGAATGTACAGTTAAAATATATATAACATGAGCCAATTTCACATAAGCAAAAAGTAAACTAGGACCTCCCACATAAATTACAAGTCAGCAATATACACTATACAAAACGTTACCAAGAGGCAAATACTCTTCAGTCTTCAGCTGTACG
>OMNZ01074229.1:0-21028 GCA_900303255.1 Lesueurigobius sanzi
TCTTTCCCCGACATAACAACATTAAGGAAACATGGTGAAACGGTTTATATTTGTAGTTTTATATTGAATACAATGAAATACATCTGCCAGGTGACTGATAATGTTGTCATATTAATAACAAACTGGAATCAGGCATCTTAATTAAAGTGCATACATTTTAGTCGACTAGTAAAAATGTTAGTCGACTGAGACGCCACCGACTGATTAGTCGACTAAACGACTACAAGGGGGCAGCCCTACTCCAGACACTAAAGCGTTCAATAATCCCAGCATATATAGTATTTGTGTTACCTTTTTTGGGTTCATTTAATTTTTAGAGTGGAAACTGAACATTCAAAAAATGTAACATGCATAATGAGCCATGTGATATGGGTCTTGGTATCTTTTTACAGGCTTTGCTATTGTTTCTATTCACATGCAGTGGTATCGGACTGGAACTCCAGATTGATATGTGTAGCACTGGTTTGAGTTGTGCACATTATCAATCTGGGAAGGCTCTCGTCCAATCCACTGGTGAAAGGGAGGGAGCGTCACAGCAATACTTCAAGATAATTGGCTGAAACACCCGTTAGTACCCGCCTACCGTACTTTAGCAGATTCCAGTCAGAGAAAAGCACAAATGTATCTTTGCTTTTCCCTTTTCAAAGTAGAAATAGGAGCATTAACAAAGCCAATTCATGCTAGCATTTGAACCGCCGCCATTTGTATTTTTGGAGCCAAATCCATATTTGGTACATGTGAGTTGCGTTCTCTTTTAATGTTGAAAATATTAAAAGTCAAAGAACAGGACAGTGAAGCGAGTGGCAAGACAAGCACTCAAGGTTCATATTAACAAGACTATTCCTAATAATGAGTTAGAAAGTGCCAAAAAGTTTCAGTGGAGTCAATAGGATGTTCCAGGTTCCAGAGCCAGCACCCGTATGCTAACTGGCTTCACGGAGAACGAGCCAATTGTACCTCCATCATTAATGTACACTCTATGGATCTAAACTACTGCATTAGCAGGTTTTATTTACAGTAAAACTGCTTGGAGACAGGATATTTTGTCATTTGTAAAGGCCATATTACCTAAATAATTTGGGATTTGCTAATTTGCTCGACTCGACTCAATCGAAGCATTCATGTCTCAGCTGCTTTCGTTTGTAACTTTTGACACGCGGCAGGAAGAGCACGCTGAAATCCCCCTTAATAAAACATGTGTGGTCTTTAGTTGACTTTTTATTAGCAGTGTGAATGGATAGTAAAAGCAGATTCAGTGGAGTGCCCTGTGAATGAGTGAAAGAGGAAGTGGTGGTGGAGAGCAGCTCGTCTTGCCCGCTGGCGTCTCCCTGGAGCAGCTGTGGGTCAGTGTGTCAGTGTGTAATCTCTCCATGCACGGCACTAATGAGGCAGCCGCGTGGAGGAGCAAGGTCTGGCCCTGGACTCGTCCAGCTCAATGGTGCGAAGTGACAAGGTTTCACTGCTGCATCCGGTCCCCCTCGTGATCCTGCACTGTTTGTTACGCTCATTCAATAGCAATTAGATTCACTTGCATTTCAAACATGTCTTTTTTCCATAAAGCGTGTGAAGTGTTTCTTTGTGGAGTTGTCCCTGTGTTTGCATAGGCTGCCTTCAGGCGCTTGGTCTTCCCCTCATCATTAAACATCAAAATGCACCCTTCTGCTCCCAGGACTCCATTGGACAAGTCTGAATGTCAATGAGAATGTCCTGGTTAAGTAAATGTTAATACAAAAACAAAGAAAAATAAAATTGGTGCTACTTGGCTAGGACAGTGGTTTCTAACTTTTTTGTATCCAGAAGCCTCCATGCTCATGCTGGGGCCAGGCCGGGCCCTCCAGTCCCAAACTGCAGCATCCCAAATGTTAACACATAAAATAATGGCCAAGTAGCATTAATTTCAAACCGCATATGTAGTAATAATGCATTGGTTTTGTATAGTGCTTTTCTGGACACTCAAAGACGAATGGCATTATTCATTCACTCCATACTCAGTGATGGTAAGATACTATTATAGCCACAGCTGCCCAGGGGTAGACTGACAGAAGTGAGGCTGGCAGTTTGCGCCATCGGCCCTTCCGACCTCCACAACACATTTACTCTCTCACTACATTCACACTGGCGAGGTGGGTGAAGTGTCTTGCCTAAGGACACAACGACCGTAAGCACATGCAGCAGCATGAACCCCCGACCTCTCGATCATAGGACAACCCACGCCACCATTGCCCCGTGGCGCAGATGGTAGATATGCTGTCCTTACTTTACTTATGTGATTTTCTTTCTCACACATGACCATGACTTGACCCCTCAACTTCCAGGTTGGGAACCACTGCTCTAAGGCAGTGGTTGGGTCGCGAAAACTCTGCTGGGGGTCCCAAGATGATTATTTGATATGATTCTTTATGATAAACATCATAGATTTGTGAATTGGGGTCAAATAAACAAGGCAAACTGTGTAAATGCATATACATAAACTAAACCTGATATTGAATGTCTTTTGCTTGATATCATCCATATTATTATTATTTAACTTTCAAGACAGGGGTCCCAGTTTTTGGCTGTCCCCCGGCATGAAAAAGGTTTGGGAACCCCTGCTCTAAGGCAATGTCTCCCAATCGTTTTGAGCCATGGTACATATTCTACATTAGAAAATCACAAAGCACAATCAGGTGAAATGACCACATCTAATGATTTCTCTGGTCCCAACACTGTTGGGAAACACTGTTCTAAGTCACAAACTCACTCAATTAGGCATTTCTCACAGCACCATCCCAGACGGCAGCAAATCAGCCACACTGGCCAGGTGGCTGAAGTGTCATGCCCAAGGACACACTGACACAGTCAGTAATATGTCTAATATCTGTACATACTTAGCATCTTGGCACCTTATATTGTCAAACACTGAACATTTTGAACAGTTATTTGTGATGATCCTTAACATTAGACCTTTTACTAGCCTAGTATTACCCTGACTGACTGTAACCTGCCTCATTTTTATTACATTGTGTTATAAAGAACTGTCCTTGTCACATAATAGTCAGTATCTTCATGAAGAATGGAAGCAGTGTCAAGCACAGGAAAGCAAACTTGGTGAAAAGGAATAAAATGGCAGTTGTTCTGGGGAATTTTCAAAAGTAGCACTTGGCTTTGTAGAAAGATGAAAGTGCCAATTTACAGAATGTGAATGTAGTGACAGATGTGCGGTTTGAGTTTTTGAGAGTGGCAATAAAACCAGTGGTTAGTCAACAATGGCAACACTATCTCGGTGAAATACATGCTTTGTCTCACCTCAGGACTTCTCTCTACTTCTATCTGAACAAAAAATGACTGGTTTAGTTGGATTCAGACGTTTGGGACAATTTTCTCCCATAAAATATGTATTTACAAGGCTCCAGCCTGTATATTTGGGTAATATTGACTGCCCCTGATTTCAGTCACGGAAATATATTGATTATCTTCATGAATAACCAAACGTGTCCTAGATCTGCATTACGCTTGCTACAATAGAAGTGGCCATTCTGTGTGGTCTCCTCAGCTGGACCTGTTCAGCCCTTTCTCGTCTTTTCCCGTTTTGTGCCGACAGTTGCCCTTAAACGTGTCAGCGTGGTCAAGAGGTTTGGGGTAATGAGCTTGTTGCTGCTGATGGACGCGGGAGCCGGGCGCTGTACCACTGGCATTCTTGCGGGTTCACGTTACAGCGGCGCGGATGTGAAGCAGCTGGAGCGGTCCGGCTTTAGTAACGGCTGACTCAAAGGGGCTGACGCTGCTTTCAGTCGACTAGTCACAGGCGGCTCAGTGCAGATCGCGTACACCAGCCCCATACCATGACTCCAACATGACTCCAAACAGGGATTTAAATAGCGGAAGAGGGAAAGGGACTTCGCGGAACGGCTCTACTCAGAAAGCAGTTATGTCCCTGGCCTTGATCCAAGATGTTAACTGTGTAGGATAGATGTGACAGGTGGTAGGGCTAGTTACTTTGAATTATGGGGTAAATAAAGCTCCTTTCTTCATGCTTGTTGCAATTTTATATGTAAGGGACGTCAAAGAATGTCATGATTCACAGAGCCTGTTCAGTTCACCTTTTGACACGGAAGACCCAAGAAGTAGTGTTGGGAATCTTCGTGACTCGAAAAGTGTCTCCAAAAGTCTGATACTACTGTATTTCCTAAAAATTGGGACATAGTGGCAAAGTGGGTTAGGCAATCACACAAAAACCAGATGGTGACCAGTTCAAAAGCAGCCCATTAGACATCTCACCCCCAATGCCTATGGGTGATGGAAAAAGGAACAGCTTATGCAATGGTTTGATTCAAAAGAGTCAAAAATCTTAAAAAATACTTTTACTTTTTACTTAAAGTACATTTTACAGTGGATACTTAAGTGAATCCTTGGTCCTGTATCTTTTACTTAAGAATATGGAGTACTTCTTCCACCATACATTACATAACATACATTTTTTCCAAAATAGTCAAATTATTCATGAAGCGATCAGCGTCTAAACGTAGCAGCAGCAAAAAGAAATTGGCTGTGGTACTAATTTCAAGGATCAAAATATGTGACAATTAAAAATACATTCATACAATTTCATAGTTTTTGTAAATGACACCTGACATTGTGTGAACCCCGGAAGTCCCGGCCCAGGCTTTGTGAACCCTGGCTTAACGAACAAGTACAAGGTGCTCTTACATAACTTACGGTACCCTCAAAGATCCTCTTCAAAACAGTACCGTATTTTTTTATGTATTTTTTTGTACTTTTTCTGTTGTGTAGCATTTGTGTCTGTATTTGTTTGTGTTTTGTGCTGTCTGTCTGTCTGTCTATTATGAATAATAATTTTAAAAAAAAAACAGTACCGTATTTTCCGGACTATAAGTCGCACTTTTTCTCATAGTTTGGATGGTACTGCGACATATACTCAGGTGCAACTTATACATATATTAAATAATATGTTACGTTAACACAACTGACACCTTTAGTTTGTTGTTTACGTTTCGTGTAGCTGAATAACCATCAATGTGTTACGTTAGCATACTGTACACCATTCAGCCTGTTGTTCTCTATTCTATTGCTATTATTATAACTTGACTTTCAAGATGAAATGTCTGTTCTTGGTCTCGGATGTTGTAAAATAAATTTCCTCCCAAAAATGCGACTTATAGTCCTGTGTGATTTATATACTGTATGTTTTTTTCTTCTTTATTATGCATTTTTTCGCTGGTGCGACTTGTTCTCCAGTGCGACTTATAGTCCGGACAATACGGTACATAACATTTTTTGAGTTTGAACACAAATATCTTTTTCATTGTGTAGATTTGCTAGCTATAAACTATATTCAGGCTATCGTTATTTTTAAGAGGAAAAACATTACAAATTATTTTGAAAAGAGGGAATTATTATTACTGGATAGTAATTCGGACGTATTAAAAAGCATTAAAGTTGCCCCTAGATTGTGGAGTTCCTTCTAATCTTTCATATATCTCCCATCAGTCCATACACCTTTTCTCCCTGAAGCTCCCTACTATAGCCCGTCCACTCCGATTAGACCCCCCCACATGGATGTCTTGGGTGACTCTTGGCAGACGACGGCTCCAGCAGAATTAATCACCAGAGGAGCAGGTTGTTTCTGAAGGACATTTTGCCCCAAACTCCAAGAAATCAGGCCGATGTATGGCGTCCGAGGAGGCGGTGTGGAGCGCAGCCAAGCACCGCTCTGTGTGACCTATTGTGGACCAGACCATTCCTCGGAGCACATTTGTTATCGCCGCGCTGACCTGCTTTTACCCACTTCAGAGCGTAAAAGCTGTCTAAAACCGGCCAGAATGTCTTTGGGAAATGTCACGCGAGCTCGGATGCATACCTGAGTGTTCTAGCTGGAGGTGGCAGACGCTATATCGTCTGTGAGATAATATTGAAATTGTTTTAAACGCATCCAGGATTAAGATATGGAGTTTAAAGGCTTACACTTTACAAGGTGACTGGATTCTCAAAGTGCTTTTCAGGCCATTATTCATTCACATCCCACAAATAGAGGTGGTGTAGCTCTACAGCTGCCTTAGGGCTAACTTTGAGAAACATGTGTGCAAATTGCATCTACAAACAAACAGTCAGGGCGAAGTGTCTTGCTTCAGGACACGACACACGCGGACAATCTGGATTCAAACTGGGGCTGTACCATTGAAGAAAAAACATGATACCAATATTATTATAAGCAAGCGTGTGTTTTTTCATCAAATTGTGTCTACTTTTTTTTAGATGCTTACTACATTATTTATGATCTAGAACCATAAAACTGAAAGATAATGTTCATTATCTCTAAGTTCTGTTTGTTCTTACAATTTATTTGAATCAAGTAACTTTATTTAGTGAGGACTCATTAAGCATCAAAATGTTGATGGTATTTAAAGAAAACAATCTTTTCAGTACATTTTTTTTCTCTGATCACACACTGGTATTATTAATAGACCTAAATTAGGGAAATCATGACAAAACCTGAACTTTAGCTCTTTCTAAAGATTCCATGTTTTTGTTTTAGGCTATAGTGTAGTTGCAAATAGAAAGTTGCCAATTTCACCTCCATCAGATGGAAGAACAATATATTGTGGCTTCTTGCAGACGTGTGTCACATATTCGTCGTCGTCCTCTATTCGTTTTGACAACATATTTTAATTCAGTTTTAGTCTTTGTCTTTTGATGAAAATGTAATTTTGTTTTTGTCAAGATTGTCAATCAATTCTTTTCCGTTTTAGTCTAATGCAACGGTGCCAAGTACACCGAAGACAATTCATAGTCTGTGAAACCTTCATTGACAATGGCAATAAATTCTATTCTGATTCCGATTCAAAGTGGGGCCCGTGGGCCAAATTCGGCCCTTCAAGGGTTTTCATTTGGCCCTCAAAATGGTGCTTAGATTCATAAAGAGTATTTATTTTGATTCATTTATGACTGAATAGACTGTCAATAGTACCTAAGAAAGCCAAAACAGCATGTCCTACTCAATATCACACAGTAATTCAAGGATATTAAAAGATCGATCTGTTTAAATGTGGTCTTTATATGTGAAACAATGTTGTGTTTAGCCCTTTGCCTGCTAACTTGGCCCTCTGTTCCCTAGTTTGGACCACCATGGATAAAACTTTGGGCACCCCTGGTCTACTGGCAGAAACGTCAGTGCAGCTCTGGATGGAAGATGCAAGGGGTATGTAAACTTTGTCTGTCAGGAGCCCAGAAATTCACACCTTTTATACACAGACTAATTGCAAACAACAGATGACAGGGGACGATCGCTACCTTTAGTAGGCATTCAGACCCGTTTGTGTCAGCTTGTGTACCTGTTTTCAAGCCAAGATCATGCTGGTATATAAACTTTTGACCAGGGTTATTTTGGTACTTTCAATTATCATTATTTTTTGAAAAGAGTAAACACAGTTGTTTCACAATAAGTGGCTTCACACAACCACTAGCTATCAGTGAAAAATAACTTTTTTGTGTCATCATTCATTTTCTCTGAATAAAGGCAAAAAATCTAAAATTATGGATGCAAACTCATGAGCACAACTGTATACTGTATTGTCCAATTGTTATAATGCAAAAATAGATTGATATCGCTCAGCCCGAGTTCTGGCCGGGCCGCTGTGTGCTCCTTCTCCTCTTATGGTGTATAAATAGTTGTCGTGCTTAAATGGAAGTGGGTTCAGAGCTATGACGGCACCAAATAAAGATACATGTGACTATAGATCTTAGCCAAGCGGCACAGTGGCACCGACCCAATACGCTAAAATAGTCCCCGCATCGCGTGATCCGACCGGGCGCCGTGCCAATCGGGGTTATGTTCATCACCACCTCACCCACATTCTTCCTAATACAGTGTCAGTGCCCTGGAAATACAGCCCCCACGCGCACTGGCTGTCTTCAGAGAAACACTGCATCACAAGGGGTGCACCTCTGGGTGACCTACATAAGGACGTAAAAATAGGACAATGACGGAAGGAATCATTAGGCCAAGAAGATTTAACTGCTTTGTGCATGGACAAAATTATATTAATGTGAAAATGAATTGGATTTGGTCAGGAATGTGGGGTGGATGATGCTGTACTGTACGAGTTAGATAAGTGAATGATGCAACAGGAGTCAATAAAAGATTAAAGGCATTTCTTCCACATTTCTGTACTGTTACTTTTACTTCCAATTTTGTTCTCAGAATTTTGGGGCTCTTTTTAAACTTAAATGCTTAACCTAATCTTAGGTTAAGTTTAAATCCATACAGACTCAACCACGAAACACTATTTTAATTTCTAGATTTATCCAGGGCTAAACTGAAACATGATAAAACAATTATCCACTAAATATATGGTATTTCTTTCTTTTTATGCTTTGGAATGTAGCCACATAACTGATTAGCATCCATTGTGCATTTAGAGCCATAAGGGTCGTGTGCAGAAAAGATTGAGGGTGTGTGAACCGACAGCGCACACAGCATCTGACTGTGGGGACATAGACTGTCACCTCGCTGGCGAGAAGGAGCTTGAGCTCGTGGCGTGGCCCATGGGTAGAAGCGCTGAGCTGGTGTGGGCTTGCTCTTAGCCTCCCAGCTCAGCCGCCATGTGTTGGAGTTCACCCCAGTGAACGAGAGGGTCTTGTTCCTTATGCTTTCGGGCTGGGGACAGGTCTCTCTACCTACAGGACCAACAGCAGTGTGGAGTACCCAGCCTTACTGGAGTCCCTGCGAGGGGTACTTGACAGTGCTCCGACTGGGGACTTCATTGTTCCTCTGGGGAACTTCAGCGCCCACTGGGGAACAACAGTGCAGTGTCTACAGTGGTGCAGTTGCTTCATGTGGTGAATTAGGAGCTGAGTTGAAAGAAAAGCTCTAGATTTACCAATCAATCTACCTTCCTACTCTCACCTATGGTCATGAGATTTGAGTCATGACCCAAAAGACAAGATCATGGATACCAACGGTTGAAATTAATTTCCTCCGCAGACACCTTTCCTTAGAGATAGGGTGAGAAGCTCACTTGGGAGGAGCTCTGAATAGAGATGCTGCTCCTTCACACAGAGAAACCATTTGAGGTGGCTCGGGCATCTGTTTCTGATGCCTCCTCACCTCCCTGGAGAGGTGGTCCGGGCTCGTCCTACTGGGACACACTGGAAGGACCATGTCTTTAGTCTGGCCTGGGAACGCCTCGGGATTGGCCTGGGCATCTGTGCTCAGACTGCTGCCTCCCTGACCCAGATAAAGCGGAAGAAAATTAATGGATGGATGTACCTTTAAAAGTTATTCCCAGAAGATTTGATCAATTTAAGGAGCAAATGAATGGGGATTATTCTTCCTTAACCCAGAGAATATATTGTATTATTTCAATAAATGCTTCGATCAGGGTTGCCCAAAGTGGTGCTTAGGTTTGATTCATTTCATCACAGAAGGCTGTCAATTTCCCTACTGCTTTTCTGATTGTCAATGATCATGGGCTTAAAAACAGCATCTAATTGCAAGTTTTCAGACATCTATATTGCCAGAATACACGCTCTATAATGTCTGTTCTGATGAAAATACTGGACTTGTTTGTTTTACAGCAACTATAGTTGTACTTTTCTGCATAGGTTATTATATCAAAGTAATAGCAGACTTTCAGATTTGGTCATTTGCAACAACAACAACAACAACAACAACAGGTTTTCTATGTCAAATGATATCAGCTGCATTGACAGAGCTCCTCTCATCTGTATTCTAACCACCTTCTACTGTTTTGACGTCTGGCTGTCCCACTATTCCGCGCGTCAGTAAACAGGGTAAAGTCCCCTCCTGTCATGTTGGGGTTTTTAAATCTGAGAAGACCCAAAACCTTCATCACGAGTTGCATTCCCAGAGTGAGGGGTGCAGAGGAAGTGGAGGTGGATTTCAGTCATGTCAGAAACTCTGACAGTGAGCAGAGTTGTGTGGGGTGCTCTTTAAATGGCTATCTCTTCTTTACAACTAAACACAGGCCTGGGTCAATAAGTTGTCTAGGCTATTTGTTTACTTTTATGACTTAATGATGTTTTTACTCACATGTTGTGCACTCTATGGCCCTTTACCTGACAGGCCTATATTTACGGCTGTATACAAGTAGGTTGAGACATTTTTCACATGTCTTTGAGGTTTCCTTTGTGGCACTGAGGCAAAAGTTATGTTTTTATTGGTAAAAAATACTCTGATTACACCACATTAATACATTCAGAATTATTATTATTATTATTTTTAAACATCCAGGAAGTCCACTGACATCTTCGCTGCTGGATTAGTGAATGTATCTCCCACAGGATGTATCTGTGGGTGGTGGCACATGACCGTGCACAGTTGGAACAAATTTCACAGTCACAAGGCAAACTGCCACACACTGATTCAGTCAAATTATTTTTAAAACATTCAGGTCCACAAAAACAGCTAGATTTACTTGAATTAAGCGGCCTATATGATTTGATTTTAACTATGTTATGTTTCATGTTATATTTTGTGTCATACATTGTCTTCCTGAGTGTTTACCTCATCGGTGCTCAAAACGCCAGCCCACACTCCGATATACACCATTCATAGATGGCTGCTTTCTATAACATTTTAAAACCTAGAGGTATTTTCTCTACACAAACATTATTTCAAGTCATTCTACAAAGACACAAAGGCTAAAAACAATAAGGTTTTTAAAGCCATTTTTTTGACAAACCATTTAGCGTCCTCAATGCTTCCGCTTTAGCTGGTTATGCACAAGCAGCGCTGCCTATCTCCAATCCCATCTCTGAGGATTTCAGATTGTACTGAGCATCAAACCAGACAGACAGCACAGAGCCTCCTGCAAAAACCTCTGCGTAAGTTTCTCCTGATCAGAATAATGCCCCATGAAACAAACCTGTCTGTGTTTCAAGCCAGACCTTATTATCATACAGCGGACTTTGGTTGCCGCAAACCAATAAAACAATATGAAAATTTAAACACGCTTCGAACTTGTGATTTCAAGTTAATTTTGCATAATACGGCTCGGCACTGATCCAATGTTGGATTATGGGAAAAGATGTGGTTATAACAATCAAGATGTGGTTATATTCCATCATTGTTATAACAGTTTCGGGTTATAACAATGATGGAATATAACCTGGACGCACAGATTGAAGGGTACAGCACCTAGAGTGTGTTTTAGATGCGCATTTGAGTGTGTTTTAGATGCGCATTTCTGTATATACTTTAACTTTGGCCAATGTTCTTTTGTATTTTTTATTAAGTTATGCATTAACACTTACAGAATGGTTTGATTCACTTCTTACTGGAGTACAATGCTCAGTTTGGCGATACTGCATTAGCTACAGTTTGTTACCCTGACTGGGCCCCAGTGGTGTCTGTAGTCGGGAAGTACCTTGAGTTACAACTGTCACACTGCTTGATCTTAAAGGGACAGAGCACTTTACGTTGACCATCTGTGCACTCTAGACCAGTGGTTCTCAGCCCTTTCAGCTCTGGGGCGCCGCTAAACGTGCTTTCCCCAGTCCACGACAGCCCTGCATATACACTGTAGGATACTGCATGCTCTGCTGACCGCAATAACCCTTAAAACATGTGTCCCTCTTATTTCATATTTCAATATACGCTGTTTATTGTAATTCTTGTCAAGTGCCTGATTACACTAATACTTTTTATTTTGGCCAACCATAGGCTTATTGCATTTCTTTAACTTTTGATTAGTAAGTTCACCCACTTTACAACAGTCAGATCTCCTCCTCTGACAGTCTGTCCTGCTGTTTCCTCCTCTCCCCCCTCTATGTCCTGCTCTCTCAGGACAGGCACAAACCCAACTGGAAGCAGCTAAATACTTAAATCCCTAACTTTTCAAATACATTTTGAAGGAATAAATGTTGACACACTTTGAAACCTGGCTGATCGCTATAGCTAATTACCACATGCACATTGACTGTCGGGGTGCAGACTTTTCTGTCTATGACGTTGTTTTAAGCCAAATAAAAATGAGAAAAGATCAAATCTAATTTGGTTCAATCTTTTCACCAGAGCTCGCTCTGCTTTATCAAACAGCAAAGTGTCACATTTTTTAATTTACATCCCAGTCATCTTGTATCAACGCAATCAGAAAAGATGAACACAGATAAAACAACCATAACGTAAATGTGTGTTTTAATGAGTTCATTATTTGAGTAAATTATAGTTGTTTGCATGAGTCGTTTAGTGAGCTTAGGAGATTCTCAGATACAAATCCTTAACTAGGGCTGCAAAATTACTCCACATCAAATACAAATTGCGATTGTAATGGTTGTAACTACCTGTTTAAAATGTGCACAAAGCCTGGCAAAAGCCAGATTGATATGTGTCACTTTAAATCTGGGGTGGCTCCAGTTCAAATTGTCCGTGAAAAGGAGGGGTGTTCAGTACAATACTTTGAGCTGACGTGTCACATGGGCGGCAGGAATGACATGCGGGATGTGTTGAAAAGAATAAAGTGTTGAATGCAGCATCTACAAAGTCCTCTGATGTAGCCATGTTTTGCTGAGGAGCGCGCTACTGACTGTCGTACTGTAGCCTACATAATACACACAGAGAGGAACCACACAGCAGCAAGTCATTGGACCTATCAGCAACAGGACAGGAAACTGACCTATTAGTTGGAGTCTTTGCTGTGAGACTGAAAATTCAGATCTTGTGACAATTCATCTTGCAGCTCAAGATCTGACTCTTAATTTTAAAACTGAAATCTTAAGTCTAATATCAATTGCAATGTCTACAGGAAAAAGTAGAAAAATGATACAGCCCTACCCTAAACCCCAGTCTGATATGAGCAAATAGTTTCTACACAACAGGTTCCAGCTTGTCCAAATGGAACTGTACAATTTATATACATCTGTTTGGGGCTCCCATGATTTTGTTCAATTCTGTTCTCAAATCTTTTTAAATTGACCAGGTAAACATAAGGTCTAAGTAGTCAGCCTTGCTATTGCCGTGTGTGTTGATTGCTGCCTGCCACCGTGAAGAGTTCACCACAACTAGTCATCTGTTCATATATTTCTTTGGCGGTGTTTCTGCCCCCCAGAACCTAAATAATTTGTGTATTTTGAACATTGATAACAAAGCTGCCAGAGGTTATCTTGGATCGCCATCGAATATTTTCTCAGAAAGAAAGTGTTGACTTTTCACAAGCCGCCACATCCATAGGTGTACATTAATCTTAGAGTCGAACTGGAATTTGCTTGTTGTCTCCATAAATCTTGTTTTGCATTTTTGTACAGTATGCGGCACTGGACTCCTGCACTCCTTCGCTGAATAAATCTCCCTTCTAAGTTTGTTTACCAAATGCGTGCTCTTTTTGAGTGTACAAGTGGTGGCTTATTGCTGGGATGTTAGCCGTGGGTGTTCTGCCTCACCGAGTCGTGTTTACTACAGCGACAAGCGAAAAATTCAATCACCACAGTTTCTCACACGGGTCACTTACACAGGCAGTACAACATTACCAAACACAACAGTTTGTTTTATGAATGAGATGCCGGCCCGTGTGATTTGGCGCGGTTATGGCTCGGTGGATTAAAGCGGCTTAATCCCCGGATCGTTTTTCTCTTGTCTCGTGCGCTCTGCTGGGATCTGAAAGAATGAGCCAATTAGTAGATGCTGAAATGTTTGAGGAGCCACGGCCGCTGTGAGGTATGCGACTGCTATGATTATGTCATTTGCAGTGGATTGTGTGAAGCGCGGAGAACACAGCGGGTCTCACTGCCACTGTTTGTAAAGGTGGCCTCAGCGTGCCCCACAGTAAGTGGACAGAGCCGGTGAGCAATGGGTTTCCAGGGAAAGAACGGAGCAGTCTTGTAAATTCATGAGTCATGAGTGAGAAGATACAGTTGGCCTCTAAAGTTTACATACCCTGACAGAATGTAGTGGTTGTGTGAAGGCATTTATTGCCCGAAAACCTGTTCCCTGATCAAAAGTTTACATATTGTGCATCTTGAAACAAACAAGAGAGTCCTGTATTTCAGCTGTAATGAGTTTTTCTTTGCTTCCTGGCAGTTGTTGAAGGTCGTTGTTGAGTACTTTCTGTTTCCTTGTGATTTCAAAAGAGTAAACTCAGCTCATAAATGGCTTTGCACAACCACTAACCAAGATTTTTTGTGCTATGATTCAAAATGGCCAAAAGATTAAAAAGGTATGTAAACTTTTGAGCACGCCAATATGTTTTTCAATGATAACCTGGATTTAAATCGACTATTAATTTGTGTATAATTTTGTGTATACTCGTGGGGGTTGGGTGGGTGAAGGGGATTGGTTCGATGTGTAAGCCGCTTTGTGCTACATTGATTGATCATATTTTTGTTATTTCTTGACGTTATTTCTTTTTTATTGACCAAAATAAACTAGACGACTAAGGTGGAGGAAAGCGTCTTCTTGCTCTTATGCGACCTCTTTCCCTCTTGTAGGCAGAGTAAATGTATCTTGCCCGCATAAGCCTAAATTGTAAAAGCAGCAGTTTGCAGAAAAGACTGGCCGTGTACTGTCTGTATTAAAATGTAATAATACTTTTTCATTGTTCATTCACATGCAAGCGAGAGTGTCGATCTGTTTGCATGTCAACCCGCCCTTCTCCACTCTGACAAAGTTGTACACAAGCCTGAAATGATTGTGTGCTCACTCTGTTCGTGTGAATAGTCAGGATTTGCCGTACACTCGAGACACCGCTATGAATGAGATGCAGTAGTGAACAGTTTAACTCTGCCACCTCCCCTGTTCACAGTTTGGAAACAGAAAAAACAAACTACTCAGGTTTAAATTATACGCCAAGCAGGTCTGTCTGAAAAGAATATATTGTGCTCAGACGTCATACCCAGGCAGAATGTTTGAGAATATGATAACACCAGAACAAAACATGACGAAACAGACACTACTGAAATGACCCTGATCAAAGGTTTATCAACAACGACTGCCTGGAAAATGGAGGTGCAAAGAAAAGCCCACAAGTAACTTCAGCTGAAATACAGGACCCTCATGTTTCAAGATGCACAATGAACCGTAAACTTTAGATCAGGGACATTTGGGTAGGTGTTGTCATTATGATTTGGCTTCACACAACCACTAACAATGACTTATAAAAATGTCAA
Source organism: Lesueurigobius sanzi (assembly GCA_900303255.1). Taxonomy (NCBI): domain Eukaryota; kingdom Metazoa; phylum Chordata; class Actinopteri; order Gobiiformes; family Gobiidae; genus Lesueurigobius; species Lesueurigobius sanzi. The sequence continues at coordinate 15,118 of OMNZ01074229.1, forward strand.
AAATAAAGCAAACATTCTGCCTGGGTATGTCAATTCCAGACTCAGGAATTTTCTGTATTTATGGGCACAATTGTGTTAGTTTTGAACATATTTTTGGTAGCTAGTGTTCGTATGATAATAAAGACTGACATTTTAACCAAATATCTTCAAGTGTTATAATCAACAGTGCAATAATACAGCCTTATCTGCACCTCCATTTCTGACATTTTCGGGAGCGTAACGCACCGTCTTAGGCGTCTTGTCGTCTTTGATGGTGTAAAAATTACCCAAAATAACATGAAACCACTGCTCCTTCTTTTCTCTTATCGAGCTGCAGATGGTATTATCGTCTGTTAAATGATGAACTTGTGGCATTATTTTTCCAACACGGCTGCACCTGCTAAACCACAACAGTGTGTTTATCCAATAGAGCCCGCAGAATGCCTCATTGAGTAACCTCTTTCTAGTTGGAGATGAGAGCCATTGAATTAACAGGCCATATAATTAAACACAAACGTGGGCCTGATGGAGCTGTGAAAGTCCTCAAATGAACAGTTAATGGAAGCTGTTATACCACCTGCCACTGTTGTCTCCCCATAACAGGCTGACAATAACAGGCTTATGTACAGTTTTATATCGCTGTGTTTGTGCACTCGCCTGTGTGCTGCGCTCGATTAGCAAGGTGGCAGTGTGTGAAGCTGCAAGGAGCAAAATCAACACAACAACTGTAGCTCAACAAGTATTAAGGCATCGTGTCCAATAACAAACTATATTTCAATGAACGCACAAACTATTTGCAAAATGTTGAAAAGCCTAAGCTTAATATAACGTCTGTTTAACTTATAACATGAAAGTAAGACTGATTACAGTTGTGCTCATGAGTGTGTACGACCTTTTAAGTTAACATATCCTTTTAATCTTTTGGCCATTTTTCATATATATGATATACGATAACACAAAAATATTTTTTTCCCACTCATGGTTAGTGGTTGTGCGAAGCCATTTATTGTCAAAGAACTGAGTTTACCCTTTTGAAATCATGATGAAACAGAAACTACTCAAATGTCCCTGATCTAACGCTTACATGACCTTCAACAACTGCCAGGAAAATTGTTCAGGAGCAAAGAAAAACTCACTTCAGCTGAAATACAGGACTGATTGATGTTTGTTTGAAGATGCACAATATATAAACTTTTGATCGGGGACATTTGGCTAGTTTCTAGTTGAAAAGCGTAAACAAACAATTTTCCTGGCAGTTGTTGAAGGTCATGTAAACGTTAGATTAGGGACATTTGAGTAGTTTGAGTATGATTTCAATGGCTTCACACAACCACTAACCATGAGTGATATAAAGGTTTTTGTGTTATCATTCATAATCTATGAAATGCTTAAGTTTCCCTGAGCACAACTGTGTACAGTGCACAGCATAAATGAGTCCATTCACTTAAAAAATAACATTTTAAACCATATCGCAATGAACACAAAATCAATCTCTAAAATGTTGACAAGTCTAAAATTAAGAAAAAAGATCTGCACTCATAATTTCTTACCCCAATGACAGATTACTTGGAATTAGTGACTCAAATCAAGGACAAATATTCTAATTTAAAGAAAATTGTACTTATTCCTAGATTCCTTTTTGCACTGTATCCTTTTGACCACTTCTACCCATTAATGTTTCCTCTCATTATGTCATTGTAACTCTATTACTACACACGCTTTGTCAATGCCATGCCACATTATCTTGCTTTTAACTGTGAAAATCATTCAGCATTTATTTCTTTTGTCTGCTGTATTTCAGTACAAGCCTGTCCTGTCAACACAAGCCGTTACACTTTAGTCTTTTCATTACAAGTCTGTGTTATAAAACAAACACAAAGCAGCTGGGAGTTGCGCAGTAGCCGCTGAGTAATATTTTGACTGTGTGCCACTTTCTCTCCCCTCCGTAGGCCCCCGGTGACGGCAGCTGCTGGCTCGTGTCACTGTCTGCCGCCTACAGCCCTCACCGGAGCGCTCTGGATGTGGTCAGCTGAGCGGTTAGTCATGGTCACCCGCGTGGATCTACGTAACCCCCCCACTCTCATCGCCCCCTTACGAGTGTCCTTCCCCTTTAGCACACTCCAGATCCACAAGGCCACAGGTGGGTAGAGTCCCCTAGTGACAGCACCTCTACTTTAAAGTATGTGTACAAAGTAAAAAGTAGTGATGGAAATGTGTAAAAAGTGCTTGGCTGCTTGGCGATGAACAGTGTAAAGTCTGATTCATGTTAATGGAATGTGATGAACCAAATAATACTAAACCTGAAGCTGTTGTCACTTACAGAGGTAAACTGCTTATTATACTAAATAAATTGACTAATTTAACTTATGCAATAAAATAATAATTCTCAATTACAAGTCTGTACTAGCCTGGCCTTAGCCATCCATAAACTCCGGTCAATTATCATTTCCCCACATGTTAGGTCTGGGTCTGATCTCAGTGGCCGCGATACATTGCCATTCAGCGGGCGGGGGGTGTTGTCGGTGATGTCATACGTCACCTACAACACGATTGGGTCAAATCAGATCCAATCGTGAAATCAGATCCAATCGTTTTAAACTTTAAAAGGAGTTCACCCCTCCCACCTGAAAACGGCCCTCAATTGTGAAGATCCAGACCCTAGTCAAGTGAAGTGGTTCTCAACTGGTGACCCAAAGGTGGGTCGCAGAGCCATTTTTAGTGGGTCACAATGCATTAAAATGACAGGGAGTGATATGTTTTGGCCATGATGCAATGCAACACAATGCAATTTTTTGTTGGGAAAACACTAAATCAATTCTTATATTTCCACAGAGTATGCCATAAAATCAGATAAAGGATTGTTTTTATTAAAGGAAGCATGGAATAAGTGAAAATGAAGCTTTTGTCACTCACACTCACTTTGAAACAACGATTCTCAAGTAAATATAAAAGGTACAGTATGTCATGGAACTCCTCTTACTACTCTAGTACTATTTCTCCAAAAAGTAACTTGTGTAAATGCAACTTTTATCCACATCCCACTTCAACCCACTCCAGATCTTTCCAGGAGTGTTACAAGTACAAGGTCGTTCCCCCGTCGGCTCTTTCATGTGAAACTGGCAACAAAATCAAACAAAGTCGTTCAATAAACTCCTGTCAACTCCCACTGCCTTTTTCTCATGCGCAGGAATGCAGCGTCATGCTTCAGATCCCACGCACAATCGCTACAAGACTCAAAGTCATGAATGAACGAGCAGGGGACATACCCAAAGCAGGCAGCGGCTCCTTATGACACAAGTCTGGGAAGGATGAGGAGAAGTGCTGCTATTTCTCTATTTATTTTCTACTTTTTTTTTTTTTTTTATGTTTAGGTTTTGGGTCAGTTTTCTCTCCTAACATATAAACTTTCACCTGGATACAAATGAATTGCCTAATCTTCATAAAACACTTTTGATTATTAGCACAGTTAATAAAGTGGGCTAAAGTTAGCAGGGAGTTAGCATGTTCGGACTTCAATATGAACTGTTTAGCCGTTCTTAGTGACTTAATTTCATCAAATCCATGGTTGTGGTAGTTTGCCCATATTAATCTATACAATTTTGCAGCTTCTTATCTTTCAATATTGCTTAATTTTTAACCTATCAAAGTCCGCACATGCTAACATCGCGGCACGGTAGCCCAGCGGTTAGCGCTCGATCCCGGGCCAAGACGGGGCCTTTCTGTGTGGAGTTTGCATGTTCTCGCCGTGTCTGTGTAGGTTTCCTCTGGGTGCTCTGGTTTCCCCTACCACTAAAAGCATGTACAATAGGATGAATGAGAGTGTGTATGAATGTGGGACAATAGATGGAAGTTAGCCCCAGGCTACAATCCTAAGTGGTGTGTTTACATGCATGCGTCTCATGTGTGTGTTCATTAACATGCACTGTCCCAACAAAATAAACAATAAACAACTTCCTGCTAACTTTAGCGCACTTTAAAACATTAACTGTCCTCTCTGTGGATTTTCTACAGAAACCAATCTCTTCATTTGCTTCTCCTTTATATTAGACAAATATAAAACTCATAAAATGTTATTTTTCCGGTTTAACCTAAAAGGGGCGTTTCCCTTTCCGTTGCTCCCCTGTGTAGGCCCTCAACAGAATTTTATTGTCTTTTACTTGAAGACGTTGAAGGTTATTTCAGATGGATGTTTCCAAATCTAATTCCTAAACTGATTTATTATGCTTTGAACATGACATTTCATTTTTTACAGAATTTTTCAAAATCCCTTCAATCTTTGTATTTAGTAAATCACCAAAATTGGCTCAATACATTATTCAGATTTCGTCACCAAAAATATAGACTGTTTAAGCCATTTTTACATGTAAACCTTCTTTGCAATGGAAAACATTGTGAAGGAAAACTTCCTATTTATGCCAGAAATCTACAGAAAAAGTTTCAAGTTGATATCTCAAAATTAAAACTATTCCCCAATCCACCAGCAGTGTCTCGCCTTGATCCTTAAATACCCAAATACCCAAAGCAGATGCCTTATGGCAGGAGTGGGGCGAGGGAGGCTGCATTTCCCATAACTCTGCCCCCTTATCATCATAGCAGTGAAATATTCAAACAGTTAATGGGCTCTATTCATTTACAAGGCATTTATTATGACTGTGCGCTTCCAGTTAACCAGGAAGACTTAGCTCGAGTTACTCATGCTTTACTGTGGAGGTAATGGGGCACAACAAAGTCGAGTGGATTCCTGTGGCGCGATTTCATGAGCTTTTACAGACCAATAAACCACTACAATTTAGTCTGGGGTGTGACTTGAGCCTTTTGTGAATGGAAGTGGCAACAGGAAGTGAAATGATGAACTGGCTCGGTTTAGAACATGAGAGTATAATGAGAATGTACTTGAGTGTTATTCAAGAGTGGTGGTAATTTAAATGGTAGTAAGTATGTCAAAAGTATGAAGGAATTGAAGACTGTATGTTTAGGGCTGCAAAACAACTCTCTTGAATATTGCATGAGACCATTTCAAAACAATTTTAGTTACAATTGTTTTATCACCAAATTTTGCCAAAACAATACATAAAAAACTAAATGAGGACCAAAATAAGGCTAAAATTGAATTCAATTGGGAATATTATGTCTAAAACACAACTGTAGCACATTAAGTTACTATCAGGGTCATTAACCAAGCGTTTGCTCATGTGCAAAATAGATCAGCAACAGTCATTTGCACATTCATTCATACTCCCTATTCTCTCGTTTACAGGTCAGATTTTGGGCCCTAATACTGTTATACACGCTATTTCAAATGGTAAATTATGTGCAACACGCCCACAAAAGGCTTTATTTATTTATTTAGCACCAGTCTCGATAAATGACTCCCCAAGTGTTTTTGTTTAAGGCTGTGTTGCCAAAGGTTGAGTAAACCTCAGTCAGATGGATGATTTTGCAAGGTAAAAGTATCAAAGTAAACAACTCAAAGTGTCAGAGCAATAATAAATAATGAGTAATTCATAATTGTTAGCTTTTTTTGTGGTGAATAGAGTTCTCCAAGAAGGAACACATCACAAACTGTGAGTCTAACCTTGGTTTTACATGTGCTTTTTTTCTGAAGCACATGTACTGTTACAGAAGTAGCAGCGAGTCGTGACATTTACATTCACGGCACCTTCACAATCATAACAATATTTATTATCCTTATTATTTGTCAACCTCTTTAGTCAAATTCCCCCAAATCCCAACATTGCACAACCTCAAATCCCACAAGTCTGATTCATGCCTGGATTCGCCGTTATCTCGTCCTCTTTCCGTCCGTCCAGGAAGCCCCCACGTTGGCAGTGGTCAGGTCCCGCCCGCGTGACCTCATTGTGGCTGAACGGGAGCAGGTTCACGCCCCCCCCCCCCCCCCCCCCCCCCCCCCCCCCCCCCCCCCCCCCCCCCC
>OMNZ01074229.1:21048-34844 GCA_900303255.1 Lesueurigobius sanzi
CCGCCTTTTGATGTGGCCCCGTGTTTGTTCAGCAGCGCCAGCGGTCTGACGGCCCCATTCACACCCGGGACACTTGCTAAATCCCTGAGCGCAGCCCGGCCGGCGGCTCCTATTGTGTGCTCTGACGCGGGAGGTGAGAAACACGCACCTATTGGGGACCGCTCTACCTGTGCGCGCATGCCGAGTGGACCGATGGGACAAAAAGTACACGCTCTATTGGGCTGGGCATGAGGTTTACTTTTCTAGGTTTTATTATCACTTAGTTTAAACGCATTATTGTCCATGAAATGTGGCGTGGAGGGTGTGTTCAGCAGCAGAAGAATGTATACGTAGGCGTGTGCGGTTTGGCTGCATTGCTCTGTGGCATGCTGCTTTCACTACTGTTTGTGTCCTGTGTACAATCGTTCACCAGCTCTCACCTGAAGTTGTCATCACTCGGTGTCATCACTCGGTTGCATCACTCAGGACTGGACTATGAAAATGTACCGCATGCATTCAAGCGGACAATAAAAGCATGAGAAATTATATACAGACTGTACAGACTGTATATAGTAAAGCCGGGCTAGTCAGGATTTCAATTGACTTGGAGCACCCTCTGCCGGCAGTATTGGGAACGACGTGTTATAAAATGGTGAAAACGGACTCCGCTAATGGCATGCTAGAAAATTGACGATGCCCTGAAGAACACACTTTGAGCCCAGGACAGTGAGGAGGTGCACTCCATGGAGAGACTGACTTTCTTCCTGTGACTACAGGGTCATTTTTATTTTCAACGCTGGTCCAGGTGGTTTGCGTACAAACAGAGGCTTGTTATCTCTCCCGCTTGATTGAATCTATTTTTGTGTATTTCTTGACATATTGTTGTGATCAGTGCCCCACCCTTTTTTTGTTTTTGTTTGTTATTATTGTCTTTGTATTGTTGTGTTCTAAATAAAAAAAATAACAAAATAAAAAGTTATATATATATATATATAGGACAGTAATGATGAAATAAAATCTTAGGAAATACAAAATGGAGCACTATAATAGTAAAAGATTAAACGAAATGGCCAAAATGAGCAGGACTTAAAACTGGGCGAATGCAGCAAAATATTACTATAAGTATCTTTTTAAAGAGTGTTGTTTAAAAAGATACTTCATTTTCATTAATTTTCTCGTAGGAGAGGTGAGGTTTACGATTGTCCATAGCCGTTTATTGGGTGCTACAAATGTCTATCATATGCATCTGCACGTAGCCCACAGCCAATCGTATCAATCAAAGATGACGTATGAGCCTCAGCTAATCCAGTCTGTCCAATAGTATAGCGTCATCGTCTTGCTGTCCCTCCCCGTTCTGTGATTGGTCCACAAATCCCTGCGAAGATTTCGGCCTTGGTTTCCAGGCTGTTGAGCAGTTTGAGAAGATTCGAGCCCGAGCTGCATGGGTATTCCCAGGCTGGTTTATCACAGCTCTGAGCTCAAATACTTTTCTTCACCCACTGCTTCTGCTGTCAGGGTTAAACCAGAACTAAACCAGGTCTAAAATTGAACAATATCACAGACTGAGTCTGGATTAAACCGGGACTAAACCAAGAAGTAAACCAGACTGAAGCAGAGACTGAAATCAAGGTCTAAACCAGGACCAGACTAAAAAGGGCTAAACCAGGGACAGAACAAAGCGATGATCACCCTGGACTAAACCAGGACTAAACCCAGGACTAAACCCAGGACTAAACCAGGTCTAAACCCAAGGACTCAATCAGAAATAAACCAAGAGAAAACTTGGACTAAAACAGGTCTTAACCCAGAATAATCCACTACAACATGAGGTTTTAAAAGAAGAAACAGATGGCTTTAGTCACCTTTTAAAAGACAATATACCCATGAATTGTGAGAAAATCGAAATCGTATTTTAAGATAAGATTTTTTATGTGTAAATGTATGCTGTCAAGTGACCCCTAGAGGGTAAATTATGAATATCTGCCTTCATTAATTGCAATGAGGGTGGCAGTGCAGTGGTCTAAGACGCTGGTTCATACCCCAAAATCTGCCATAACCCTCATGAGGACAACTTGCAAATGTCCACACTAGACTTCAAAACATTAACTTTTGACTCTTTCTGCTACTTACGACATGTTGTATTCCCCTAACCGATTATGTGCTTAAATATTCTGACTGCCATTTAGCGCATGCTGATGCCTACTCCCGCTTTGACTCAAAGTTAGCAGAAATGAAAGTGCAAAACGGTTCTAATCACAGTTTGAGGGTGGCGCCGATATCACTCCTTTGACCAGGCTGCAGCAGGAGATTAGCTGCGCTGTTAACAGAAGCACTGCCCTGTACTCTCAGCGGTGCCTATCGAGAAAGTGTGATTCATTCATGCACCGGATCTAGATTGAGAAAAGAGAAAGTCGCACTGTAGCCGCTCATTGATATGTATTTTATTTCCGAGACTGCTTGGCAACACTGTTTAAACATTTGAACATCTCTAATCGCATCCAGCCGAGTCATACACACTTGAAATGTGATAGCGTGCGTTGAGGAGTGCGTGGTTTTGTCCACTGAGCAGAGGAAATGCTGGCTGAACGAGAACAGAGGAAGCCACCATGCTCGTGTCTGTGTGTGTGTGTGTGTGTGTCTGTGTGTGTGAGAGTTCCTTGCCCTGACACCACTCCACCAGCACCATAAATGGAAGGAGATTCATTCACAAATTTGCACCCCGTGAACCCGCCACTTTGATACTTGAGTAGAGCGGCAGATGCTGCAGCACTAACATCTGACTGTACGGGAATACTAGAGCACCCGCTGCAGTCAGGGGCGCATCGCTTCAGATGCTTCTTGATTACGTTTCTTAGAAGTCATGTTTTTAACTCGATCAGCGCTTCTCCAGCTGTGGCGGTGCTCTCTGGGTCATCTGCGAGTTTGGACTGGACTCCTTTAAGTTGGAGATTATTGCATTCATGCTTTAGCAAAATGATTTCTGTTGTGTTGTGGTTCCCAAAGTGGGGCCTGGTGGTGCATTGGGGGCCCCTAAAGCTTGCCCACTAAATAATTACTTGGAAAAAATACTGATTTTGAAAGGAACTCCCTACAATCTTTGCGACATGTTATTTCATGTGCGCTACATAGTAAACATCCATCATCTTCTGCTTATCCGTCCAAGCTGCTCATATCACATTGCATCAGTCCCTTATGGCTCCTCCTGCAGGTGGTGGATCCTTGATGGTCTCATCATAAGGGACATCTGACCTGCTCTTGGTCTGACTCGTCGCCTAGGACCTGTTTGCCATGGGAGACCCTACCAGGATATTTTTTGAGGGTCCAACAAGCGTCCTTTGAGCCGATAAGGGGGTCACAAAGCTCCAAACTTTGGAAATGGTTGGTTTAGACCCAGTTTAGACATCATTTTATCCAATTGAGCTCTATTTTAGACTTGCAATTAATAATACATTTTATCTCTCGGTGTAAAATAAAATGTATTTTATATACAGTACTTCATGTCTGGTGATTGCCACATATGTGTTTTTGTAATGATTTTTTAACATAAGCTACACAAGGCATCTTTACAAAACAAAATTCAGCATAAAGGCTGTTACAGCAAAAGTTTTATCAAAAACATTTTTTTCTGAGCCAGTTTACAAGTTGACTTGTCCAAAAAGGAGTGGAATGAAGTAATCATACAGACAGTACACATCTGTGTAAATATGTAAATTTAAAATGATTAGTCTCATCATTTTTCACTTTCTATGTGACAAGGGTCTGCCCCAGCAACTATGTGCTCTGCAGGAAGCAAAACTCACTTCCTTAAAATAAAAGTTTTTCAAATATTATAATTTAAATACAAGAATTTAGCATAAAAGAAACTCCAAACACATAAATAATACATTCATTCTTGCAGCCAGATCCCATCTCCTGACCCTCTTCCATCTCACTCCTATAAGATAATGCTTATCCTATAATTAGTGACTCCCTCATTGCCCCCTGTTGTAAAGTCACTGTTGGCCCTGCTGGAACACTGTAACCCTGCACTTTTACTACTAAAGGTCAGTGAGTGTGTAGTGGCGTATAAATAGCAGGGGGGGGGGCTATTAAGCATCAGTATGTCTTCATCAGCAAATCTTCAATTAGAATATAACTGCTCAGACCTCAAGGCCATTTAATCCCTTTATCTGGAGGAACAGCATGTATGTATATGTGAGCATGTGTGTTCTTATCCCAGAAATCTAATCCAGCCCCCCCTTTTCTTTCTTTCTTTCCCTCACTGGCTTCACTGTCTCTCTTATCGTTTTCCCCACATCTTGTACGTTGGGAGACGTTTCCCTCCAGCGCAGTGTGGGCTGTGAAGTGTCCAGACTTGCTGCAGGTGAGAGCTGAGCAGTGCGTTCCCATGCTCCCAGAGAGAAAATAGTCCTCCGCATGTATACACACACCGCTCAGTTGTGGGAGGTCTGAGAGTGGCTGTAACTTGGCAGGGGTGGAGTGCAGAAGTATGCCCTCTCCGGTGAGGAACAGCAGGCTGCTACATGCTGCTGGCGGCCCCGCGCGCTCATGGGAAATAAAAAAGAAAAAAAAAAAAAGGTCTTTCCAGGAACCACGCTCCACAGACACTCAGGTTAACATTCATCTTTTCCTGGTAGTTGAATGGAATTAGTTTGTCCTTCAGTTAAATGAAAGTCTTTTTTTGAAGACACTGTTCATCTAATTATAAATCTTTTTTGTATTTTTTAGAACTAACAACTATTTAAACTTTACAAATGGTGAAAGCAAAGTAACAAACCAAAAAAGTAAACCAAAAAAAAATACAACTACTCGATTACTGAAATAGTTGTCAACTATTTTAGTAAACGATCTAGGATATACAAACTTGGTTACATCAAAATGTTGTATTTTCTGTAAAAAAAAACTTGTTGTCCCTAAAGGCATTGGTTATAGAAGTTTATTTGCAAATTATGATGGAAAATAAGTGTTTGGTCACCTACATACAAGCAAGATTTCTGGCTCTCACAGACCTGTAACTTCTTCTTTATGAGGCTCCTCTGTCCTCCACTCGTTACCTGTATTAATTAATGGCACCTGTGTGAACTCGTTATCAGTATCAAAGACACCTGTCCACAACCTCAAACAGTCACACTCCAAACTCCACTATGGCCAAGACCAAAGAGCTGTCAAAGGACACCGGAAACAAAATTGTAGACTGGGAAGACTGAATCTGCAACAGGTAAGCAGCTTGGTGTGAAGAAACCAAGACCCACAGGCTCCACGCAAGATCTCAAAGAACTTGTTATCCCTAAAGGCATTGCTTATTGAAGTTGTTTTTGTGCAAATGTTATAGCTCTGATCCCAAATATGACATAAATCTCGGACCATATCTAATCCGAGCTGAAAGAGGACTCTCTCGCTCGCCCACTTTCACAATCCCAGACTGAATATGAGAGGTTCTTAGCTTTCAAATGAAGAATGACATGAGAGTGAAACTTGTACAAAGAGCATCCTACAGACAATACTTTTTAAGTTTACTCTGTCAACACGTCCTCAAACGGCGTCACAAGTCCTTCAATGACCCCTCGAATGCCCCCAAATAATAATAATTCCTCGTCGAAAATGACACGATAAATAATATATAGCAAGTTCCGTGAGCTAAATGTTGTGGTAAAGTGCAAATTTGTATACATTTCCTTTCAGACTCCAGACCAGCTTTGTGGGGCCCCTGCTGTGCCTTTGAAGGTCGTAGTTTTAATTCAATGAGGGCAAGTTTGTGAGCTCTTGAGACGGGGACGGGCTGAATATGCAGGATTATAAAAAAAAACACTATTTCTATAACCACTACCAGCTGAACCAGTCAGTTGAGCTTAGTCTGTGCAGTGGGCTTTTGAAAGACTGTAACGGTGCACCACTTTGGTTTCCTATAGTTCTTGCTTCCTGTAATGTAATGTGGAAGTGTAGCACAAGAGTCATTCATAACTTTGAAGTTGTGAAACGACCAATCGAACGGTTTATCCACAGAGGAGGGGCGTTTAAGGTTCATGCGGTGGCTTTACGATGAGTCAGCTCAGTTTGCGGGACTGCTCTTTGCTCTCTGATTGGTCCGATGACTTCCTATCTGTGTTTTCAAATGTGGCTACGTTTGATTGGCCTCTGAAATTCATCTAATATTTCAATTTTGTACACGAAATACAGAGATTCTCTCAATCTTACAAAGACCACTGTCCAAACTTTCACAAAAAAACGAAACATTTATATTTGTATATTTATTCAATTGTTGTTTTAGTTAAAGACTTATTGAACATTCAGCCTATGTAGAAGAAAAAGAAAGATGAATATCTGATTTCCGTGCGTGTGCAGTTTCACTTTTGTTTTTATTGGTATAAAAACACCAATAAAAGAACCAGTGTATACAAAAGAACCAGTGCTTCACATGGTTCTTTTGGGACTCTTCCTTTATGCAATTATCAGCAAGGGTAAAGTTTTCTCTCTGCACATTGGATTATTTCACCGCTATTTGTCGCTAACTTCATGTATTTTTGGTGGAACACTGGAGGCCATTTCGTCAGCCTTTAAGGTTGAGTGTGCTCTGTTTGGACACATACACGTACTACGGATCTTGAGAAACGGTTTACCTTGAGTCCTAAAATTCTCTCGATTTACCGACCGTGAGCTTCGATTACCGCGGTGATCGTTTAGCTGGTGAATATTGATGTCCCTGCCACATACATATTACAGAATAAGAGTGACTGCTGACCTGATGTGAGCAGTGAAGGTACAGTGGGGCAAAAAAGGATTTAGTCAGCCACCAATTGTGCAGGTTCTCCCACTTTAAAACATGAGAGATCATCATAGCCATAAACATGGACTATTTTTCACCATAATTTGCAAACTTCAACTATGAGAGACAAAATGAGAAACAATAATCCAGAAAATCACATTGTCTGATTTTTTTAAGAATTTATTTGCAAATTATGGTGGAAAATAAGTATTTGGTCACCTACAAACGTCTCATGATCGGAAGGTCGGGGGTTCGAATCCCGGCTCCTGCAGGTGCAGACTGTTGTTGTGTCCTTGGGCAAGACACTTCACCCAATGCCTATGTGTGAGTGAGTGGGTGGTAGTGGTCGGCGGGACCGTTGCCGCAGATGTGAGCAGCCTCGCTTCTGTCATTACTCTTACAACTACTTATCTCTGCTGCTGCCTGACACACATCTCCCATCGCTCCCATGTGTTGTCGTTTCATCATACATAAAAACACCCTAAAACAAAGTTGATATGAGATGAATTACTTTGCTCAGACTTATTCTAACTGTAAATAATCTTGTGTTTGTCTCCAGCGACGGCAGGGGAGCAGCTGCCTTTATGAAGCCTGTGAATCACCCCGACGCAGACCATCTAAAGCCAGGATGAGGACGATCACCGCGACGGGGGGAGCCATGAACATTATCCACTATTCCACAGTGCACAGAGGCCACACGTGTCGATTTGAACGCTCAGAACCTCCAGAATGCAGCCACTGGGGATGTCACGGTTCAACATTTTTGAGAGACCATTATTGTAGGAAATATTGGGATTTTTAGATTATTCACGATTATCGGAATGAAGAAAATACAGAGAATTTCTTAAGATTTTACAATAAGTTCTGCCTTCAAACTTGAGATTAAGGCCAGGTTTAGACCAGGTTTAGGCCATATTTAGACCATGTTTATACCAGGTGTAGGCCATTTTTAGGCGATGGTTAGACCAGGTTTAGACCAGCTGTAGGCCAGGTTTAGGCCAAGTTTAGGCCATGGTTAGACCAGGTTTATGCCAGGTTTAGACCAGGTGTAAGCCATGTTTAGGCCATGTTTAGACAAGTTGAATGTTATTGTTTATGGTCGATGATCCTGCGCATGCGCTGTGCGGTGGGGGGCAGGAAGACCCGTCTAACAAGCTGACGCTAGTTAACTAATATCCCAATTGTTGTCTTTGAAACTTCCGACGCTCCTTTGCCTTGTCATTTTGGACACATCTAACAGCATGAAGGCAAACAGAGGACCGTGAGCAGTGGCTACAGCGCTAAGCTAACACTAACTACTGCTAACGCTACGTTTCAGTGGATATCAGTCCTCAACATGGGACTGTTCAGTATGGAGACATTTACTAGAACTACTTAATCAACACCAAGGCTTTACACTGTGGAAACGATGCAAGTCACTCGATGGATATCATGTTTTGTGTCTGGACATGTGAGGCTACCACAGCAATGAAAACGATGGCTGTATGTTTACTGAAATGCTCCGTGGAAGGAGGCGAGGCATCAGGTGGATCTCATGGATGTGTTATAATAACGTGGATCTGCCTGGACTAAATACAAGGCTCTGTTGTATCTGCCCACTGTATATGCAAGGCAAGGTAAGGACCCACGATTTATGTCCAAACCATAATCTTGACATCCTTAGGAGCCACAGAGCTTTAAATATTGGATCTCTAACTATTAAGACAAGGTGCTGGGATTTTGGAAGTGAAAGAGCCATTTTAGGTGGAGCTATAAGTATGAAGCTCTTTTCTGTTTAGATAACTGACTCAAGAATGACAGTACAAGATGTGAACATAAACTTTAATATGTAAAATATTTCTGTAAGTGTGAAAAAATCTGCATTACCAGTGAAATCAATATTTGTTTTAAGTTTAACATGTTTACCCATCTCCCGTCAACCAGATATGAAGTAATGTTATGAAATATTTGCACTGAAAACCGTACATACCCCACCTTTAAATGTTAAGTTGACAACATGAGTCAGAAAGTAACCGAGCGATGTCTAAAGCTGAGACTTTGTGACAGCTTTGTGTCCGTCTGCTTCATTCGGTTATCGTGAAATGAATCAGGTCCATACTCAAAATGGTAATAATTGTGAGAGTTTTTAGCAAAGCCAAGTGTTTATGCGCTTTCAGCTTTCTTCATTTCTTCAGTTGAATGTTAAGACTCTATGATTTAATAAAAGCCAATTGAATCTGACACAATCCTGGGAATAGTGTTTTTATAAAGATAAAACTGTCATATTGCAGAAGTCTTGTCATGTTTTTGGTTGATATTGCGACTCCCTGCAGCCCAAGTGTCACACATTTCAAAGCCACAATTTAAGGAGAAAAGATGGATGACACTTCTGTATATTACTGACATTAATATGGGAAAGTTTTCTGTCGTTTTGTTTTCATATAAAAGTATTCTAAAAGTTTGCCTATATTTTTGGCGATGGAATCTAAATATGGTTTGAGCCAGGAGAAAAACAAAGAACCAAGGCACTCCTCCCACAACATTAACTGTCGATTTCCATTTTCTAAAAAGCCTTTATTTTACTGGGCTAATGCATATTCAAATAATTTACAACAAATTGCTGGTTTCTCCCACACGTCTCCAGCCAAGCCTTTCTCAGGAAGTGATGGATGGAGTCTGGTTTAAATGTGTAGTTTTATTTTGTTAAATCTGTGAGAATTCAAATTTTGGCTTGTTATTTGGAGTTCATATCTAGATAAATCAGGCTATGAATTAAATATTGAAAAATCCCTCTGAACAAACCTTCAGAGTATTAAGTCCAAGACTAAGGTGGAGATTTTGTTGCCAAAATGTGTCATTACATTTACAGTTACAGTTTCCAATATAGTTCTATGGAAAAACAGTGCAATAATTAAATACGTTATTGTGAAGGTTAGATCATTTATTTGTTTCCAGGAGAAAGTACTGTATATACAGTATTAAGAGAGCAAACTGGTCCTTGAAAATCGAGTTTTGCCTGCAGTCTCTCCTTAATAAGCAGCAATAATTTTTTTCAATTAGTCGACTAGTCAAACATTTACTTTAGACATTTACTTTCAGTTGAAAATTCTTAAAGCCGTAAGAATCATATGGAAAGTTTGTGGACCCATAAACAAAATAACTAACAATTATTCATTTTTAGTTTGAATAATTCTTTTAAAAAATCCACTTCTTCAGTTGCATTGGCCCCTGCCCTCCGTCTGCAATATATTTCAGCAATTTATCATATTTTGGCCTAAAAAACCGAATGGCCCGCATGTTGAGATAACGCAAGCTTAGTATCATTTCTCTGGCACCATTTCCATCATAAATCTAATTTCTATTTTCAGGAAAAGAGTTGGCAGAAATTCCCTCCTCTCAATGTGTGTGGAAAATGCACAAACATACCCGTATCGAAAATTCATGATCAATTTTATTTTGTTCAGCATGTTCACTCTGACTCACTGTTAGGGGAAGTCTGTCCCGTCTGTGTCGCTTTAAAGAAAACAATGGGGGACTTCCCTGTTCACTGTAAGGCTCTCGCTTCTGCTTGTCGCCTTTTTGGTCACCAATGTCACCAATTATGATCGCACAGAGACATTCATGTTGATCTCATGTGCCGTATGAGTGGTTCGGAGGTCTTTCGGGGTAAAAACAGCGGGGAGGCGGAGCGTGAATGACCTTAGCGTTTACACAGATGCTGGCATTTAGACAAGGCCATGAGAAAGGTGAGGCTCGGACAGAGCACTTAAATCATCGCTCAGGATGGCACTGTTAATGTGGAGGTACATATATTTTATCTGACATTAACATGAAGTGGGCAGATTTTCATGCAATTAGTATTTTCAGGACCTAAAATATACTTCATATAATAAATTAATAGGCCAAAGAAAAGTAAGGCATCAGAGCTTTACACTTTTACCTCACCTTTTCATTTTGTTGCTTCAAGTCTTGGGACATACATGTAGCCTCTTGTCCTGTCACATATTGCTTTCTAAAATGAAATGCAAAAATACAACATGAAAAATTCTTATAAAACTAACTTTTTAAAAGCTTTTATAAGATTGTACGGTTGAATGTAAATTGGGAATGAATGGCAAAGCAGGTTTATTCTCAGCACATGGTTCGTAGCCAAGGCAATTCAAAGTGCTTCATAGTTACACAAAATGACAGAAAGATGAAATCAATCCACAAAACGTGAACCCAATAAGATCATTAAAAGCAAAGGTCAAATATTTTTGAATGAACACATTTAGAAGACTGCACATCAACACTGAAACTGAAAATGATTTCCTTTTGTTCTCAAATGTGCTTTAAAAGTCAACTTTGTGAACAACTGATGTTAGACTACAACTAATAGTTTAAACCAGGGCTATTCAATTATGTATGTTTTGTTTTGACATTAAAAGGTTCTTGTTATATTCCATCATGTTAAGCCAACAGCAGATAGAGCAGGCCAAACTCTCACAGGGACAGAAACGCATCATGTCAGTCCTATTGGCATAAAGGCCTTACCTGGAGAACATGGCTACTTAATATGCATACACAAAAGCACTTCGATCCCCGCTGTTGGACTGGAGTCTAGTAAGCAAGTAAAGTTTATTTATAAAGCGCTTTTCACAAAGTGCTGTACAAACATAGGAGCAGTAAAGGACATAGTCAAATTCATAAAATGGCTAAATAATTAACAAAAAGTGACAAAACCCCATCAACCAAAAGCTTTCCTAAAGAGCACAGTCTCCAAGTGCTTTTTAAAGGCATCGTCAGACTCCAGCACACAAAGGGACAGGGGCAAGTCATTCCACAGTCTGGAAGCTACAGCCTGGAAGGACAGGTCCCCCCCGAGTTTTAAAGCGAGTCTTGGGGACATTCAGGAGACTCTGGCCTGAAGATCGGAGTGTGCGCCCGGACGCTCAGGGCACAACATGTCAGTGATGTACTGAGGGGCCTGACCATGCAACGCCCGGAAAGTGAGGACCAGAACTTTGAAGTCAATTCGAAATTTGACTACAATTCAAATAAATGGAGGTACTACACAGGTAACAAGATAGTAGAATGCAGAGACCCCTCAGTGAATGTAGCTGCTGTAGACCTAGCATTAGCATTGCAATTAGCCTATTATTGTCTTTTTACTATGGGGAATTGACAATTCCGGCATTACGTCACAAATCAATATTGCGGTTAGCATAGGTGGAAACACTGCTCTCCGCTGACTGAAATGCATTGGACTTTGAGGGTTATCATTTGTTATGAGAGGATCTTTGTGATGTCACATTGTGATGAAATGTCGTTTGACTTACCTTCCTACATAGAGGCAAAACTGTGATATAAACAGATTGGTTGGTTTGTTTTCACCGACACAAAAAAAACACCAGGGCTGTCAAGTGAATAGGCCGGGTTTAAACTTTTCAGCTACAGGGCCTTTAAGCTCTGGGTTGTGTTCTTTAGGCCAATATCCCACAAAACTGACTTAAGATGGACTGTGAGCCACCAGCGTTCGTTCAGCTTATCCAATTGCTTCTATTTGCTTTTCACTTTACAAGATTATTGTATTTAAGAGTTTTTCAAGACAGCTACTTCAAAAGTGGGAAACTATTGATCAGCTAAGCAGCTAGGGCTATAACTACCTGACCAACTAACTGCCCTGGGAATGCTACCAGTGACTCAGGGTGTGTGAATGTTTGACAAGTTAACTACTACTTACTGCTGCCTCCACATTTGACATTTCAATCAAAAAAAAAAAACCTATGCGCATCAAAGTAAAGAGGCCATGGAAAGTACTTTCTCTCTCTCTGCCATGTAAATAGTGACAAGGGACTGCATTAGACAGCCCTAAACTATGTAGATTTTAATGTGGTAAACCACTCTACTCGGCAGCTTTATCTCACTCATCAATAAAGGCTTGTATGTTGCATGAGTTGTGACACACTTCTAGGAACAAAGTCTTCAGCGAAAAGCCAGAATGTTCTTTGAAACCTAAAATAAACCCGGCAGTTAGCGCGCTGCACGACCTCCTCACGCACGCGCTGCTATAATCAGCCTGAGAGGTTACACACAGGAATCCAGTCAGGTGTGGGTTAATATACATCACAGACAATTAAAGGCACGCTATATGCTCTTTACAGGTATCTGGTGTTCATTTCATCTATGTCTTTGTCACTTTCACATCTTGCTGGTTAGAAAATGATGTTGATCAAGAGCAATGTGAGTAGGCGCCACGACAAAACACAACTCCAAGTACTGTATGTTTTATAGTAATAATACTTTACACCTGAACTGTGCTTCACAAGCTTCTCAAAGGGATACACTGTCATTATGCATTGTTCTGATTCTTGATGGTGGTAATCAGAATCATTTATTAATTAATGGCCACACAACAGAGTTGGTGGAATTTGTTTCCGGTACAGCACATCATGCTCACATCTCCTGTGTCAGTTACAGTGAAGAAAGTAAGTATTTGAACACCCTGCTATTTTGCAAGTTCTCCCACTTATGCATGTCCACTGTGTGAGAGATAACCTAAAAAGAAAAATCCAGAAATCACAATCTATGATTTTTTTAACAATTTATTCGTGTGATACAGCTGAAAATAAGTATTTGAACACCAACGTTAATATTTGGTAGAGTAGCCTTTGTTTGCAATTACAGAGGTCAAATGTTTCCTGTAGTTCTTCACCAGGTTTGCACAGACTGCAGGAGGGATTTTGGCCCACTCCTCCACACAGATCATCTCTAGATCAGTCAGTTTTCTGGGCTGTCGCTGAGAAACACAGTTTCAGCTCCCTCCAAAGATTTTCAATTGGATTTAGGTCTGGAGACTGGCTAGGCCACTCCAGAACCTTGATATGCTTCTTATGGAGCCACTCCTTGGTTCCTGGCTGTGTGCTTTGGGTCATTGTCATGTTGAAAGATCCAGCCACGACCCATCTTCAATGCTCTGACTGAAGGAAGGAGGTTTTTGGCCAAAATCTCACAATACATGGCCCCGTTCATCCTCTCCTTAATACAGTGCAGTCGTCCTGTCCCCTGTGCAGAAAAACAGCCCCAGAGCATGATG
>OMNZ01074241.1:0-11517 GCA_900303255.1 Lesueurigobius sanzi
AAAGGCAATTTAATGCACTCAGAAAAAAGAATATGAAATCTTGTGCACGCCCCACTTTTCACTTTTCTATTTTTAAAATAATAACAAAATCATGTATCATTTTGCTTTCACTTCACAGGTGTCTGTTTCTTGGGTGTGAACTTTCAGTAAAAAATTCCAAATAAAATCTTTATGTTTATGGTTGTAAATCTGACAAAATGTGCAAAAGTTCAAGGTGTATTAGTACTTTCGATAGGCACTGTATAACACAAAACACGGGTACTTTAATCTTCCTTCATCCAAACAATAAGGTGAACTTTATTGTCCCCGTAGGGAAATTTGTCCTCTGCATTTGACCCATCCTTCGTTGCTGCTGGGGCAATCCGTCAGGAGCAGTGGGCGACCGCAGTGCAGCGCCCGGGGACCCATCTCCAGATGTGAAGCCAGGCTCATGGTCAGAAACACCTGGCTGGAGGATTTAACCTAATGTGCATGTTTTGGGTTGATGGGGGAAACCGGAGAAGCACGGGGAGAAACATGCAAACTCCACACAGAAAGGCCGCACGGGCCGGGAATCGAACCTGGGACCTTCTTGCTGTGAGGCAAGAGCGCTATCCACTCTGCCACCGTGCCGCCTCTAGTTCTAGCAACCATAATTCTTCGCTAATCTGACTAATTTTTCTTCTTTTTCAAACATTTCAAGCTGCCATTCAAAGCTGCTCATTTAAACCATTACAGTTTCACCCCTGTACAGAAACACACACTTTTTCTCCTACTTTTCGCCATTTCTACTTTAATTTAAGTAGAAATTACTTTTCCCTCTCAGCTCATACCCTCCTTCTCTCAGAGTAAATCATTTTTGAATATTTTGAGGTAATGTATTGCTTTTTGCGAATTTTGCCAGATGAAACTATTCAACTATAAAGACGTCCTTGAGATGTTTCACCGGATAAGCCATTTAACATGTTTATACACAGGAATAGGCCATGTATTAGATAAAATAAACTTAACAACATGCATGCTTATAATTAAATGTCCCTGCGAAGTGACATATGTGTAAAATGTGGCAGTAGCTGTGACCAGCGACTGCTTTTGGGTTTGCACGTCCTCAGGGTGTTGCTGCTTTTGACAGTTTCTGGTCTGAACGCAGTTGCAAGATCCCGTATCTGTGAAGCTATTTACCAAGACACACGCACATTCAGACACCCTCCGGCCACTCAGCCTCCAGCCCGGTACCGCCCAGAGGTGTCAGTGTGCTCAACACTTTAGTCCTGCATTTTAACAACAGATGAATGTGTTCACTAGTGTCACAATCAATACACACACACTAAAACGGCTAAACTAGTCATTTGAACAGGTCCTTTTAGGTCACCCAGAAACAATGAATTACCCAATTTTTAAGGAGTGTCATTGTTTCCACGTTTCTCCATAGAACTTCAACAGGAAATAGTAAATTCAAAGACCATGTTCTCAAAATGCTTTTTTCTCACATTGAGGCAACAACATCTTCACTTTCGTAGCACCTACAGACTCCAAACTTTCCAGTCTTGAACTTAACAATATTTAGAAGTTTTGTTCAGAGGGATTCATTTCATTTCGTCTTTTTTAGTTGGACCTAAAGGTACAGATCAGCAAAGCCAAAGAGAATACATAAATAAACTTTATTTAATTCCTATCCTGATTTATTGAGGTTTAAACCCAAAAAACGAGACAGAATTTGAATTTTTACAGATTTCTTCACTAATAACTAGTGCACTAAAAGCTAAACAAAATCCCCTCTGAACAAATCTTTGTAACTAACATATCAACAAAATTGGAATCTACCATAATAATAAAAAATGTCTCTTAGCATCTCTCTCTAAATAAACTATACAAGCATCTCTTATGCACACTAAATAAGATTTAAAAAATATATTACAATTTAAGTAACTCAAGTTACAAGTGCAACTCCCTCCAAATAAGATGCAGCACCAAATCAAGTTGGACACTGGTGAAGAAAGAGGCTCATGTAGCTATAATGTCGTCAAAACACAACAGTGTGTGGACGCAGAGGAAAAGCAAATATTTGACTACACTTGCTCTGTGGTATTATTCTCACTATTTTCAGTTAATATTTTTGCCAAAAGCAACTCAAATGTAACTCAAAGTAGTGTTGTGTAATATGTAATACAAACATATTACATTTTTAAAGCTATAATTAGTAATATAGAATATATTTAAATTTAAAAATAACTTTCCCAACACTGTCTGCTAGTTTGAAATACATTTTTCAGATGTCACAGCAGTTATTTTCCCACACATGCGAGGTGCTACACTTAGCAGTTTTTCAAATCATAATTTTAACCATATTCGCTGACGCTGGCTTGTTTCCAGACTGGAGTGTCCCTGTGTCTGGCGTTGCCGCGGCGACAGCTCAGGGTCACGAGATGGTGGCCACGCGGCTGCGAGGAGGGGAATGACACGCATGACCACTGACTGTGGAAAACAGGATACAGGCGGCGTCGCAACAGGAAGTCTTGCACCCGTCCCCCGACGCGGCATCAGTTTGACCAGAGAGACACGGCAGCGATGTCCACACCGAGTCCTGCCGCAGCGCGCACGTTTCGAAATCCCTGCTCTCAACATTTCTCATGAGGCGGTTGAGCAACTAGTGTCGGTTTTTATGAAAAGAAACCACTCCAAGGAAATAACTCTTTAACTCTAACATGCACAATACATTAACTGCATGCATAATTTTAGCTAACAGATGATATTACATAAAAGCCCACACTTGAAGGTTCGCCATGAGAAAACAATAAATCATACAGAGACAACAGATTGCGTTCACGTTATAGGGTGCGATTTCAGTTGGAGCCAAACAGTTTTTGAGAGAAGTTTCCAAAATAAAGTTGACAATGTTTTCCCTTATCATTATTTGGTAGTGATTGGATTCACAAAGCTGCCATATTGTTTTTGTGGCTGAAATTCCATGGCCAACATCATTTTGAATACGCTTTTGGATACCTTTATGAGGAAATAATTAGACCTCAGTTCAGAGAAGATATTGAACTTTGTGTTTTAGTTTCATGTGGATTGGCCCAGGAATTACAGAGAAAATGGCAATAAACTAAGACTGGAAATCTGCTTTTTGACAGTTACCAAAGCTACCAAAAAGCACCTCAATTTTAAACCACAGGCTCTTTATGTTATGTCACAAACTAAACTTCTAATCTGATTTAGTTTCACTGAACAATTCTCAACAGGTGGCTTGGAAAACAATGAATCTTTATACACACACGCAAACAAGACAGTCACAGTTTTAGTAAACATCTAACTTATCCTGATACATACATTTCAATCATCCTTCATGAAGTAGTCTAAAACACACTTCTACAGCTACTAAAGATAATGTCACATACTGTGTCTAGTCACCGGAGAGAAGGAAACGCCCACTGTCACAGCTGACTTGGCTTTCGCTCCGGCCGTCTGAGCACGTCGGCGAGGAGCTGAGACGTCCACACAGGAGCCGTTGTTCTACTCAAAGGCGATTGTCAAAAGGTGGTTGAAATTTTCAGCCTTTGTATGTATCTCTGAATTAACAGGGGAACTAAAAACTTCCTTAATTCTACCAATTTAGGTTGGTGCCATAAGGCTTCTCCTTCTTCTCCTTCCCCATTAAAACAAGAAGGTGACCAAAACTTCCTATTTGAAGAGCTGTGTGAGCTGTAGTAAAATGACTATCTTACACTGCAGTACATTTGAAACAATTTAAACCAATCACAATGATCAAAATACAAAATTTTTAGTCCCTAGTAGGTTAATAGCCCTCACTTTATGTGGAGCCAGCCTTTATTTATAATACAGTGTATTTGTAAGAAATACAGTAGCTAAAAGGAAGTACCTCAAATGTTTAACCTGATCATTTTTATTACCATACCAACTTTATTTATGGCCAAAGTGATGTACACGAGTCATAATAAAGGAAAATACAGTATACAATACAGTAAAACACAAGATGGAGCCTATGCTATACACCAGTGGCAGGCAACGTCAGGCCCGGAGGCAAAATCCGGCCCTTCAGCGTAGAACCTCTGGCCTCGATGACTTTGGGAAATATTATTGCACAAAACAAGCAAATACCTGTTAAGTACTTGCAGAATGCAGAAAATACTGTCAATGTGTTTAAAATGTCCAGGGAAAACACCCCTTTAGGTAATTTGTGACGTATAACACTGGAATCCGTGGAAAATGGTTCTTTTTTTTTTATCACAAGTGGGAGCTTCAGCCCTTTGTGTTTTGACAATGAAGAAAATCGGCCCTCCGTCAAGCAGATTTGCCTACCCCTGCTACAGTATACATAACCCAAAACAAGATACCTCCATCATAGCAGATACAAAAAATCAAATCACAAACGACATGGGAAAAATCAGAAATAAAAACGTCACTCACAGATTGAAAGCTGATGTGAAAAAGTGAATCTTTCAACGTGATTTGAAAACAGGCAGAGACCGGGCCTGTCTAACTTCTAAAGGAAGGCGATTCCACAGCTTTGGGGCAGCAACAGAAAAGGCACGACCCCCATGAAGCGTCCCCCTTTTAGTTTTCGGGACCACGAGCTGCAACTGAGCCGGAGCGTAGGGGGTGGATCGAGTCACCCCTACGTCTTGCCACCCCTATTAGTGGGGAAACTATCTATTTTTGCTGTATCCCAACCCCACACCATCAACACGTTCTTCATGCACCCTCTCACTACAATGGCAATAATGTTTTAGCTTAGTTTCTAGAAAATAATTAGTCGAAAAATTAACCAAACTGAGAATACCACAAGGCCTATGACACTCCTGGCTGTGCAAAGTTAAGTGGTGAAAAGGTCATGGAAAGGCTGATGTAATAAAAATAACAAAATCCTTTTCCTCCTTAAGAAGTAATCCAGTTCATTCAACTAAAATGGAAAGTTTATTGTGCGTCATGAAACCGTTTTGACTCATTCAGTATCCTAAGCATGCTTAGTACCTTACAAACAAATTATTGGAGGATGATTACTAAAGCCAAATAATGTTCAAATAGATGTTTAAAACACTGTGTGCATGGTCAAAATCCAGGCCTGTTTCCTGTCTGACGTGAGCGGAGGGTTTTGGTGGTCATTGTGTGTTTCATAATGATAGGCAGCAGTCACCGAGCGAAGCTGAGGGGACGTCTTGTCCTCTCACTTCTTATTCCTGATTCCTCATTCTCAATTTCTCTGGACTCCACAACTTTGACAATCACACACCAGCATCTTCATTATTATTCAATTGTTAAATTTCTGAAAACATATAAACACAAATATTTGTACACAAAACAAGCAGCAACTGCACGTTCTAATGTTGTTGGCCACGAGCAGTTTAAAGTTTTTTTTGGAATCATACATTTGCACACCATAAAAGGGCCCCATCCCACTACTAAATCCCAGTTCCTCTTTCACTGTATTGCCCAAGGAAGACAAGGATGAGTCAGAGCAAAAATGAATCATGCTTTACACTCGTGGCCACAGCAAGACTATTTTTTGACAAATTTGCTACATGGAATATCGTATTAACCACATTTATGTTTAAACAAAACAAAGTGTGTATTTTATAAATTTGGAGAAAGACAGAAAAAACCTTGTTGTGGTAGTGCCTTTTATTATGTCATTATAATGAGTCTAAATTGGTAGCCTAAATGTAGCCTAAACCAGAAAAACAACACCTGACTTGAATGCATTTCTAAAGCAGACTTGAAAGTCTATAATTATTGATAATAATAATAATAATAATAATAATAATAATAATAATAATAATAATAATAATAATTATTATTATTATTATTATTATTATAATTATTACATTTTTTGTTTTTTTTTCTAGTGCAAACAAGATGCAGCACCAAGTCAAGTTGGACACTTACTGGTGTAGAAAGAGGCTCATGAAGCAAACCTTATCAAAACAATACACAAAGGAATGTGGACGGCTGAGGAAAAGGACATTTTTAACTACACTTTTGCTCTGTGGCAATATCACTATTTTCAGTTAATATTTTGCCAAAAGTAACTCAGATGTAACTCAGTTACATCTTTGCAACTGTAATAATACAAACAGGTTACATTTTTAGAGCTGTGACTAGAAATATAGAATATTACAGTTTTAAAGTCAACACTGAGGAACTGACAGTATAGAAGCTACTTATCAGGTAAGCTCTGTAGCAGGCACCCCCTGGTGGAGAGGCAATATAGGCCTCCAATATTAGACCCCAGCATTGATCAGAATAATAGAACATTAGTTTAATAAATGTACACATTTGTCAGTTCTCAACACTGCATTTATTAGCTACTTATTTATTGTAGCTCTATTATTTATTATTAGCTCTATGTCCAGGTACTTTTGAAAAGCTGAACAGCTTGACATTGATTTTGCCTAAAACTGAGAAATGAATTTATCATGAATGTAAAATAATTGTTCTAATCCTAGCTACCACAGTAAACATAAGGCTGTTGGAAATGTAGACCTAGAACTCGCTCAAAATTATAGAAACAAAAGCACAATTCTTTCTCACACACTACACACTCAATCACTGTGACTTCAGGTTACATGTTACATGCTGAGAGTCTGTTCAGCTAAAGTGTGGTGAAAAAGTGCCTTATTTCTCCATGGCATTATTAGTACGGGTCCTGCTATCACACACAGTCCCGCGTTAGTCTATGGTAAAAACACATACACTGCACAAGAAGCCTATATGAATGGATGGTTCTGTCACTTGACACTCGCACGACCCGAATACGTGCCGTGTAGTCTGCGTGCTGCTTTAGTAGAAAGCCCAGCCTGGGGCGTATGGGGCGGGCTGGCTGTGTGTTTTCCTCCATGATCCTGATACGTGGCTGTTTGGGAAAGCCCTGTCTGCAGCTGTAGTTAGCCGCTGCAGCTGGGATCCTGCTCAAAGTCAGCCTCGTTTCATCATCGGCCTGGATGGCAGGGACACGCTGGTGCAGGGACAGTCGGAAACACAAGGTATTTACATGTTTCTGTTGACTATGTCCTTTTTAGAGTTTTCTCTAGTTTGTGCTACTCTAATGCATGAAAGGTTTAGTAAGAGAGCAGTGATGTGTACGTGCTGCTAACGCTAGCCGTGCGTGCGTACGTGCATCGGGGGCTAACGGTGGCTCGCTAACTTTAGGAATGTAGCAGTCCCACTGTTAGCTACGTCATGAAATGTGCTTTTAACTCTCACTCATGTTTTTGTTGTTGTATTTTAACCGCCTTGTGGGGAAAGCCTCGCACCATTGGGGTTTATTTTATCCCAAAATCGCTTTCTCTCCACTGATGAGTAGGCTGATAATAACTTGAGCAAACTTTATCTTGTAATCTGAGTGATTCTATCGCATCTTGCCAGGCCACATAATGACCACATAATGTGCAACCCCGTTCTGTGCAAAAAAAAATAGGATATTTCAGACAAATACTGCTTTTAAAGCAGTAAGTCTACTCCATCCTCAAGACGAATCAGAAAAGTTCCTATAAGTTCATGAGATGGCTTTAAGACTTAATAGAAAGGTTTCATTAGATATGTTAGATAGGTTATTAATGCTTAAGAACACTATTTTCACAATTAAATAATCCTCAATAATTTGTATTTTTAAATTGTCTGAATACATTTCACCACTTTATCTCTTGTGGGTTGCAACTAGAAACCATTTCCCATTCCTATTGTAAAGAATACCTGGTATAAATTTAAAAAGCGGAAATATGGAGTATGGAAATTTCTCCATTGTGAGATCAATAAAGAACCATCTTATCTTATCCAAGACTTGATAGGCTTTGCACAAACTTACATGTCTGTATATTTTCCATGCAGCATTGCTGGTTACTAGTACATTTTGGACCATGGGCTGGATGAAAGAGAGAAGCAGTAGTAAGTCCAGCTGGGCTCTGGCTGTGGTGCTGGTCCCAGTGTTGTTGTTGATGGTGACTTCCCGGGGCGCGTCCAGCAGTCAGAGAATGATTCAAACAGCAGTGGCTCAAGCTACAGCCACTGCCACAGGGCCCAGCAACAGTCCCAGGGACTCCCTGCAGGCTGCACTGGACCTGCTGTGCTCGGAAGATGCTCATGTCCTGCTCTTGTCTTTGCTTGGCTCCATCGCTGTGGGCCTTAGTGGCATCTTTCCATTACTTGTCATTCCCATCGAGGCAGGTGCAGCTCTCAAAACTGAAGGTAAAACCTTTAACAATATAACAAAGCTTGAGAACTGTCCATTACTTTTCTGTTTTTGGATGAACAGTGGTTCTCAACTGGTGGATCGGGACCCAAAACTGGGTTGTGAAACCATCTTCAGTGGGACTGTAAGATTTCTGATGTGAATAATGGCCTCTCACTAGCCCAGGATAGCCGTGGTGTCCCAGTTGCAGCGAAAAGATAACATGACACCTTGATGTTACAAGCTCTTAGGATTTATTCACCATAAGACAGCATTTCCCCCTCCACACACACACAACAGTCCCCCTTTTATAGTGGGGTCAAAACCACAAAGCACCTAATTAGAGAGTTAGTCCAAATTACAAAAATGCATGACTACCATTTCCATTGTTAAAACATATATTTACAACAGCACTCTGAACATTAGTAATTAATTTAGGCTTTCATTTCCCTTTGAGCCACCCATTAAATCCATTTTACCACATTACAAACATAACTTCCCCAGTTTAACCTCCCCTCCCTTAGGTGACACTTGGGTGAGTCCAATCAGGGCAATGACATGCACCTGGCCTGCACTCAAACCTAAAGGAGAAACCAATGGGAAATTAACGAACAAATAACTTCTATGTTAAAACTAATAAGGATCCAACCTGTAGTGGTAAACTCAAAGTAAATAGTTTGGTAAATAAATGTAATGTCATAATTAAATTGATGAATAAATGTTTGTGTAGGAAATACATAAAATGCAATAACAGAATATTTACATAAATATACAAATGTAGGTGGAGGCACCTGATCAGTGAGGGGTCCCTCACAGGGCTGCAAGCCTTTCTCAGCACTGGAAAAATAGATTACATTTTCTTGAAATAATAATATATGTGCAGGTATGTAAAATTAAGCAAGTTAGTAAGTAATTTATTTTATTAAGTATTTGTGCACTTAAAATGAGAAAAAAACATTGTGTTGCACCTAAACAAAGATAAACTTTCTTCTTGCCCCTTAAAATTAGATAAATCAAATGTTACTTGAAATAAAGGGGTAAAATATGATTAATTCCAGTCATTTTAACTCATTAAGATGTAACGATTTCCTCATGAAATCTAAGTTTGTTTAAACGACTGTAATCGAGTTGTCTTGATCATATTTTTTAGTTTTTAAAGCTCGTCTCATGCTTATTCAATAATAATTTTGTGGGGAAAATACAGTATTTTGAATTATATACAAAGCACATTCTTATTTGGGTCATGGCTGGTCATCCTTGGGTGATGGTGGGGCCTGAAGCCACACCAGTTGAGAGCCACTGCTGTAGAAGATGTGTCATTTTTATGTAAGCAGTTTATATTTAGTAAAACATTACTGGCTCTTCACAGCTGGATCTCAGCGACTGAAGCAGCTCTTGAGTTTTGCCATTGGTGGTTTGCTTGGAGATGTTTTTCTTCACCTTCTGCCTGAGGCATGGGCGCTGTCCAACTCCTCAGGTACTGAGTTCAACACATTTCATATTATTTAAATAACAATTAACACTTTTGTGCTTGTTGCGTCTATAAATATAACTGTAATAACCAAACTGATTGCAGCTTGTTGAGTGTTAGCATTTCTCCTCTGCTCTTGTAGCTGGTAAACAAAACCACTACACAACCCAGGGCTTGTGGGTAATTGGTGGTTTGCTGGCCTTTTTGCTGTTGGAGAAGATGTTTCCAGATGAGGATAGCCACGAAGGTGCCACGCCACACTCCGATCTCAATTTCAATTCCGTAAGTGTTTGAGTGATGTGTCTTTTTACTAAACTAGCGAGTCCTGAAGCACCCTGACAAGTCAACACAGGTTTAGACATAGTTCAACTTTCACTCAGCATCACAGCCATGGCACTTTGTATGCAGTTGTTATTATAATACATTTAGTTTTACATAGAAGATGCTGGTCTAAAGTCTACATTGTGGTTTAGTTATATGTCTGAAAAGGACTGGTTATTTTTATAATCGCCTCCTTCCTTCCTCTGAGGAATCCACCACTCAGCTTCTCCACTTTGTCACTATTTTTAGTGTCTTGAAGCAGCTGCTTGGGCCGTTTCAGTGTCCACAGGAGAAGTTGCTTTGTGAACCCAAACTACACAGTTGAGGAGTTTTTTTAAACCGTTCACTCATTTATAAATGCATTCTTTTGTCAATGTGTTCAGTAATGCAGTGCTGCTCTATTGTAAACTGCTCCTTGACCAGTGAAATATTCAAAATGTACAGTACTTTGATTTTCTTAGCTTTGTAGTAATAATGTAGTTGAAGTGTTCAACTACAGAGAACAGATGAAGACTGAAGAATCTTTGCCTACGATAACAATAACAATATTTTGATTTAATATTGATTTAATATACATTTCAATGAATTCTTTAGTTTCAACTGCATGGTAAAGAGTAGAGAGAACAACCACTTTAATTTATTTATTGTTTGAAATGTATCTAAAAAATAGTAGTACTTCTTAACCTCCATGCCATATTGCAGTAAATTCTATCTTGTGAAGTAAATGTTGATACACCAAAATATACATTGTGATAATTGTCTACTAAGCGAGTTCGTTTTTGCAATAGGGCTGCAATCACAATTTGTTCATGTCCTTTGTTTAAAAAGAAGAAAGAAAAAATCTCCAGTTGTATAAAACCTCCTAACACTGTAGTTTTGACCCCCATAAATTAGTATAATTATCCGTTTAGTAGTCTATTCATTTGAACAGGGACAGTGTTGTGGGTTGTCTGGGGACTGACGTTGATAAACAAAGGTGCACACCAGTTGTTGGAGCTATTAGCCAGTTTTTTGTGTTGAATTATACATTTTTGGTTGTTTATTAGTCACTAGTTTAGTTATTTCTATTTTTTGTTTTTGCTAAAAGTGTATCTATGTTCTATTATAATCTTCAGTTTGCAAAGTTCTAAATTCTTTACCGTTTTGTTTGATTTGGTTTAGATCTGTTGGGCACCTAGGGGATATAGGGGAGTAATTCAGGAAGTCCACGATGCACCTGGGTGGGCCATTGTTTTTTTGCCAGTTCAGCAGGAGAGGCAGCAAGTAGGCCTAATCAATTGTACCTTGGATTAAAACCCATGAAACTTTCATTTTGTTTGGACATTGGACTCTTTTGTTACTGCGTAAACCTAATGGTGCGTATAGTGATTGTTCGAGTATTTTTATTCAGTTTGGTCACGTCTAAGTTAAGTTGTTTTTCTTGACAAATAGTATTAGTCACTACACCAGTATTAACCTCTTAAGCCCTAGAGTCCCCATTTTTGGGGACTTGCCACTTTTAGAGACAATCCTTGTTTATTTTAATCTATTTTTTAAAAAGTGTATTTTTTTTTCTTGGAAA
>OMNZ01074257.1:0-13218 GCA_900303255.1 Lesueurigobius sanzi
CGATAAAAGAAAGTTCGAATGGTTTCCACTTGAACAAGGTTATTAGACTTCTTTCAGACCAGACTGTTTTGAATAAATCAAGTGATTAGAGAGGTTAACTGCTAATGCTGCTGCAGAAAATGAGGCTTGACAAAATGTGAAATTTATGGCACTGGGACAAGAAGCAGCTTCTGAACACTGTTTATGAAAAGACAGAGGAGGAGGAGGAAGCAGAGGGACAATGATAGACATCAATGCTTAATTATCCGCCCCAAAAAATATAGTTATGACCATGTACAAAATCACTTCTAACACAAATGGTCTTGTTACACAACAAAATGTAAAAGGTTTATGCACAATAAACCACGGTTGTACTGTAAGCAGGGCTGGGCGATATGGAAAAAATCTTATATCACAATATGGATTATTTTATTTCACGATAAGGATATATATCACAATATACCACAATTAAGGAAGTTTTTTTGTTATTCTCTGAAAAGTTTGACAAAAAAATATCATTGCTTACTTTTTTCTTTAACTTTAAACGCTGAGCGCAGAGAGTCCAGTCTTTGCTGATGAAATGGAAGGTTACGGTTTAGGTGATAGAAGAGGTTTGTTGTGTTGGCGTCTTGTAGCATGTTTGCAACTGATCGTCTTCTGCTCCGGGTCGGACCTCTTGAACCCAAAATGTACCCTGCGTAACTGATTCTCTGTACGTAAGAATTCAACCTGTTGCGGGTCCATGTTTCAGCACAGCACTCATGCAAGTGTGTTTGGCTGCAGCCGCAAATAACGTAAAGCATGACGCAAACCCGCGTCAGAGTCAAATAACATAAAGTATCATGCCGCAAAACCACAAGACGGAGATTCTTTGTGATAAAGTTCTTTGTTTATCACTTAAATAAACTTAGAGTAATTATGTATAGTGACAAGACAACACTGATACATTCGTCGTAGCCTATTTAATGACATATTTGCTTTAATAATTGATAAAATTAGGTTAGAAACAATATAAACGATATCAGAGCTGTCTTACTCCAAAGCCTGATTTGTGTCATTCTGTGCTAAACCTCACCGTCTTCTTTATTTGTGAACTCGCTCTGAGCCTGGACACACCCAGAGTCCCTGCCAGGCCCGGATCTACAGGGGTGCAAAAGGGTGCATTGCAACCTCATCTTAAAAACTTTGCACCCTCAGTTTTAGTGACATCACAATGCATTTTAATGTCAAGGGTGTCTATTTGCACCCCTATGAAACACAAATGCACCCTCAGTCAGTTTGTTCTGGAGCCGGTGCTGGTCCCTGCCTCTCACCGCCTCTTCCGCCTACTCCAGATGTAACATAATATAAGCTTTCACTTGGAAACAAACACATTTCCTAATCGTCACAATAAGGTATTTAAAGATAGCACAATAGACACTTTTCTATCGTCCCTACGATATGTATCGTCATATCGCACAGCCCTAGTTGTAAGAGCAGTATAGCTTTATGAAGACAATAGTTAGATCATGTAAATGATGCACAGTGTGGTTATGTCCACACTCACGTCTGCTGCTAATGTACATCTGGAAATTCAACCAGACGCACCTCGGTTTTTGCACCGTGCTAACTTTCTTCTATTTCATGCATGCCCTTATAGCAGGGGTTTTCAACCAGTGGTCCGTGGCCACCTGAAGGTCCGTGGCAGTACTGCTGGTGGTCTGTGACTTCACATTTGTAAATCAAAAAAAGTCCAGCTGTATCGATGAGACTTTGTTTGTGTATGATCCTGGATGTCTGAGATTCCCTGTTTTACTGATGAAGTTAATTGTTTTTATATTATTAAATGACAGAAATGTTTTTAGTTTGCAGCCAACAGGTCGGTGAACTTTACTTGTCCAACATGTATTCTGAATCAACAGCCTCTGAAAACATGGCATCACGATTGAGTCTGCGCTGGGAAATTTCTGGAGAGAGAGTTTTGCATTTGTTTCTCAGACTGATGTACGGCTCGACCGGTGAGACCTGATTTGAATGTGAGATCTCAGAGTGCGGGACAAATTTACTGCCACATGCATTATTAAAGCTATATTCATATTCAGCCTCATGTTGTTACACTGGAACCAAAATATTCCCTCTGAAAGTCCCTCCAAAGTATTAGAGCAGCTCTGCCTCTCACTCAGAGCAATGTTATTAACCCATGAGGTCACAGCATTGAGGAGCTGTCTGGAAATATTCCTGTTTAAAGTGGGCAGAGGGGGCTTTAGTCTAGACCAGTGATTGCCAAAGTGTGGTCCGGGCCCCCTGGGGGTCCTCAGAGGCACTGCAGGGGGGCCTCCAAAAGGTTGACTACACATCATTCACGTTAATAAGTTGAGTTGAACTTAATTTAGTTTGATTATAATAAGGATTTCGCCGATACACTGCAAAAACGGATCTACAAATGAACATTTCATGATTATGTCCTGTTAATTTGAGCAGGTCGATAAAATTATCTCTTAATGCCATAACTCTGTTTGCACTTAAATGTATCTCCATTATTTGTTTGTTAGTTATTTCAGCCCTGCTGATATACAAGTCCGCCCGCTACCATCAAAGTGCTTTTTAGGTTTATCGCCTTGGAAAAGACCTGGTGAACTGTTACAACCTGAAGTGTATTGGACACAATGCAGCAATAACAATCAAATGCTGCGTTGTGATGAAATGTCTAGATCGTGTTTTTGATCATCATTTATTTCAGTTCTGTTCATCACAGAGCTCCCAAAATCACACATAAGGTGTGTTAGCGTGTCTAGTTTAGTAATAAAAGAAAAAGAAAAATGCAAAAACAAATGTTTCCGTTTTTGGCACTCAGTGTGTTAATTATGCTAATACTCCATGGTGTCCTAAGGAAGATAACAATAAAAAAATAAAAGAGTTGGTAAAAAAAAACAAATTGACATTTTTTGGGAAACCAATAACAGCAATGAAACATCAATGAGTATGATGTGGGATGCATGTAAAGCCTACCTGAGGGGGGGAATTATTTCATATAGTGCTTTTACCAGGAAAAATAAAATCAGAAGATCTAACAAATTATTAAAGCAAATATCTACCATAGATGGCGCTTATGCTACAAAACCCACCCCAGAGCTACTCAAAGAAAAATTTATTCTGCAAGTGGAGTTTAACAACATCTCCATTGCGGAATCTGAAAGGCTACTGTTACGATCCAAACAAACACACTATGAACATGGAGAAAGAGCTGGGAAACTGTTGGCCCATCAACTAAAACGCCAATCTGCTAGCCATACTATTTCTGAATTACAAATTAGCTCTGATATCACAACATCTGAACCCCAACTGATTAATGACCATTTTAAAAACTACTATAAGGGTCTGTATCTTTCAAGAAGGTGGTGCAGATGTACCTCAGATAAAAGCATTTTTTCAGCCGTTAGACATTCCCAAACTTGATGAAAAGGAAAAAAAAAATCTTGACAGCCCTATCTCTGAAAGTGATATTATGAATGCAATCAAGGCCTTGCAGGGTGGCAAGGCCCCTGGCCCAGATGGGCTACCATTAGAGTTCTACAAGACCTTCTCTCCAAAATTTGTTCCCATTTTGAAACAAGTCTTTGATGAAGTTTTCACTTTGGGACATTTGTCCCAATCCTTTTCAGAAGCTATTATAACAGTTATACAAAAAAAGTACAAAAATGAGTGCAGCTCATATAGACCAATAAGCCTTCTTAACTGTGACTATAAAATATTAACTAAAATTCTTTCAAGCCGACTACAGAAGGTAATCTCATCAATCATTCAACAGGATCAGTCAGGATTTATTTCAGGTAGACAATCATTTTTTAATATGAGACGACTCTTTAAAATAATTTACTCCTCAAGCTCCGAAATTGAAGCCGAAATTGTCCTATCGCTGGATGCTGAGAAGGCTTTCGATAGGATCGAATGGAAATACCTGGTTTGTGCGCTTGAAAGTTTTGGCTTTGGACAGTCATTCCAGAGGTGGGTGAAAATCTTATATGCAAATCCCAAAGCTGCGGTAAAAACGAATAACATAATCTCTGATTATTTCTCTCTGTATCGAGGGACCCGCCAAGGATGCTGTCTGTCTCCATACCTTTTCAAGGTATGGAGCCACTTGAGCCACTTGCTTATTTCCATTCGATCCCATCAAGATATTTTGGGAATTACCAGATATGGATACACCCATAAAGTGTCACTATATGCAGATGACTTGCTCCTGTATATAACGAGCCCGGCCATTAGCATTCCTTACATTTTAGACCTGTTTAATCTTTTTCGGAAAATATCTGGATATAAATTAAATTACTCAAAAAGCCTGCTATTCCCGGTCAATACTCTTGCAAGACTAAGCGAATACAACCAATTCCCATTTAAAGTAGAACGTGATAGTTTTTTATATCTTGGAATAAGGGTATCATCCTCCTTTAAAGCTCTCTACAAAAACAACTTTAAAGTACTCTTGGATAATGTAAAGGGAGATTTGTCCCGGTGGTCTGGCCTGCCCTTCTCATTGGCAGGTCGGATCAATTGTATTAAGATGACAATCCTTCCCAGATGTTTATATGTGATGCAGATGGTTCCAATATATCTTCCATACTGCTTCTTCAAAGAGCTAGATAAAATAATATTATCATTTGTATGGAACAAATCTCCCTCTCGCATTAAAAAGACAAGTCTTGAAAGATCCAAGACAGAGGGTGGACTAGGATTGCCCAATTTCTTGTATTATTATTGGTCAGTTAATCTCATAAAGCTAACATACTGGATGATGTCATTCTGTGAGGAGGAAGGCCCCTTGTGGGCACTCTTGGAAATTAAATCAAGCCTTCCAGTTTCACCAATCTCCCTACTGACGGCACCATTGCCAGTCAACCTAAATAATTACAATTTTAATCCCGTAGTTTTTAACTCCATAAAGATATGGATTCAATTCAGGAAACATTTCAATTTTATACCAATGTCATCTCTCTCTTTATTAACATCCAATCCTTTTTTTCCACCCTGACAGTTGGATCTTGCATTCAAGGCTTGGCATGGTTGTGGATTGATCTTCCTTAAAAATCTGTATGAAAATCAAATATTTAAAACCTTTGAAGCCCTTTGTACTAAGTTCAGTTTACCCAAGCAACACTACTTTCGGTACCTTCAGGTTCGAACATTTACATTAAAACACTTTACTGTACTCTCTGTTCCCAGTCAGATGGAATATGTGGAAAAAATCCTAACAATAAACCGTTTAAAAAAGGCACCATGCTCTTCTATTTATAAAATTATACAAAACATATGTCCTGATTCATGGACAAACACAAAATTAAAATGGGAGGAAGACCTAGGAATTGATATTCTTGTTGAAATATGTAAAAATTGTACAACGCTAATTAATTCTTCCTCTTTTTGTGTTAAAATGAACTTGATCCAGTTTAGGGTTTTTCACAGACTCCATCTTTCCAATGATAAAATTGCCAAGATGTATACTTCAGTATGTCCTAACTGTCCAAGGTGTCACATGTCGGTATCCCTGGGACATATGTTCTGGTCATGCCACCGTTTGCAAAGATTTTGGGCTTCCATATTTGAAAGTATATCCTCCATCTGTGGTAAAAAGCTTGGGGGAAACCCCATAACAGCAATTTTTGGTGTGGTAAGGGCAGAGGAAGGCCTGTTACATTCGCACAAGAGGGTAATCGCCTTTGCCACTCTTGTGGCAAGACGCTGTATCTTAAGAAACTGGAAAGCAAAAGACTCTCCCTCTTTCAGTCAATGGTTAAAAGAAATGGTTTATTTTATGAATATGGAAAAAATAAGATATGACCTACAAGGAACATCCGGTAAGTTTGATGAAATTTGGTATCCTTTTGTGCAATATGTAACTGACCTCCCAATTGGCCATCTATTTTGACTCTAAACATTATGTCTGTCACATGCATGTGGCGCAGAAGGGCTGCACTCGTTCCATTGCTCCGGGGTGAATGTTACATGTAGTCTACATCCAGCGTGAACAATGCTGGCTGAGCAATCCTCGCCCTTCATGTTACATGTAGTCTACATCCAGTGTGAACAATGCTGGCTGAGCAATCCTCGCCCTTCGCTCAGGAGCATTATGAGATCGGGTCCACCCGCTCTGTGCACATGATGTGACCTGTAAACTGTACACTGAAGGCGGATGTGTGTGGTGTGGTTGGTAGTGTGTTTGTGTAAGAATGTATGAATGTGCTACATTTTTTTTGTGTATCCATATGTATTTGTAGGAACCCGAATGGGGGCGAGGGTGGGAGTGGAGGGTGGTGGGAGCTGGGAGGGCGTGGGTGACGGGGATACTTGGGGAAAGGTTGGGTGAAGGACTTGGTTGTTAGATGGGGTATATTCTATGTTTCCCATCTGGATGATACTGCTCTTAATTGAGTTCAAAACCCTGTAAATAAAATAAAAATGTGCAACATACTTATAACAGTTACACAGTTACACAGTTACACTTATACTCGTTACTTGAAATTATTTTCCAGGTAATTTCCAGGATTTTCCATGATATTTAAAAGTGCAAATATACATACAACATTGTGATTAGGTATTTTGCGGACCTCTCTGCCCTCCTCATTCACCAGCGCCCCCTGTGGATGCGATCTAATAATGACTAAAGCCTATAACTTTTTGGTCTGAAGAGGTTCAAACTTAGACGTGTAAAGCAGCTGCCCGTCTCCTACAGGAACCAAATAGCGACAACACATCACTCCTGTGTTAGCTGCTCTTCATTGGCCACCTGTACATTTTAGGATTAGGTTTAAAGTTTTCCTGATTGTTTTCAAATGTATTCATGGCGCAACTCCTATGCATTTGTCTGAGCTTCTTCGGCCTTATGCTCCTGCCAGGGCCCTGAGGTCTGCTGATCAGCTCCTGCTAGAGGTCCCTCGCTCCAGGCTTGTGAGCAGAGGGGACAGGGCTTTTCTGTAGCAGCCCCTAAACTGTGGAATGACTTGCTTCTCCACATCAGAGCTGCACAATCAATTTAAAAACTTGCTCAAGATACATTTCTATTCTTTGGCTTTTGATCACTGAGTGACACATGTCATGGCCACTGCCCGAGCATTGAGTGCTCTGCAGCATTGTATTGGATCTGTGTATGCTGTACATATGCTACTGTTTTTACTTAATGTTTTCTATATTGTTGTAATGTAGACCTAGTGAACTTATGTGAAGCACTTTGGTCAACCATGATTGTTTTAAATGTGCTATACAAATACATTTTGATTGATTGAAACATACGTTTTCTTGGGAACATGGTAAAATGGGGGGTTCGGATGTCCTCCCCTGGGAAAATTTTGCGTTTTCTGGAGCAGAATGAGCTCGTCTTTAGTCCGGTGCGTTGAGCACAAAATATGTTTTTCCAGGACATTTGACTTTTTTGTAATCGTCCATGTGTTTTCCATGACTTGAAAAAAAAAGGGTAGGTAATTTTCCAGGTTTTCCAGGTAGAGTGGGAACCCTGTTATAATGATGTCCTAAACTAAACATTGTACTAAAAACAGTCTTATTTTTCTTTCCATTTCATCTTTAAATCATCTAGGGACCCTCACTTTGGGAACCTCTCAGTTAGAGAGAAGTGCAAAATGAAAGGAAACAGACACATTCTTGAGAGGAAGAGCTGTACGACTCCAAGCCGCTCTCATACAAATCACCCACTACTCATTCTTCATTCACAAAGTCCTTTCCTTTATCAGTGTTGCTTGGTTCAACATGTTGCCGCCACCTCTTGCCTGCCTTCCTAGTGCAATATCGACTGCACTTCATCTTATGAAATGAGACCTTGACACAACTTACGATATGGGCCATGATGCTGAGTTTGTGCAGAGACGGCTGTCGATTGAACAAAACGATGTCTCCGTCAATCAAGTGTCTCTCCACCACGTCGCCAAATCTCAGCTCCTGGGCGATCTTCTCACGGTTTCCATATTTTAAAAACCTGGACGAAAATAACAGACAGAAAGAAGATGCAAAGATCAGATAAAGAGATGTGGCCGCAGACAGGTGATGATTTGCCCAATTCAGTAGCAAAGTGTTTCACAGCGGGCAGTTGTTATAAAAGATGTTGCTAAAAACAGCACCTGCTTGGGGTTGGGACACCAAATTGTAATCTCATCATCATCATTTTCTGATTGTACGGTCATGTCATTGCTGTGTCTGTGGCAGAAAAAGTCCATCTTCTTCACAAATGATTTAAAATGGAGCCATTCCAGATTGATATTACTGTTATGTTAATTGCACAATTAAATCAATGGTAGACAAGTTGTAGAGGAGGGTGTTGAGGTCAAATGTTTGGTGAAATAGGGATCACTTGAGGCATTTTTCACACATGTCAAAATGAGACTGGTCTAGTTTCATCTGTATTTACTTCACCATTAGTTCAGATCGTGCTCACATGCTCCATCTAAAAGCCGCAGCCACATGACGACGATCAGCTGTTTGTTGAGCATTTTTAATGCGGCGGCACACAATCGGAGCTGTGCATCATCAGGGAAGAGCACATGTGACTCTAAAGCCCCGCTCTCACGTCGAGAGCCCTTTAGCTCGACCTCGACTGGGCAAAAGGAGCTACAATACTGCAGCCATCGTTGGATGTTTTTCATCTGCTGTGTTCAGCATCAATCAGAGCTGCTATAGGCCCATTTCATGTCACGTACACAAGTGTATGTGCGAAAACCAAAGATGCTAAACAACTGGAATTCTGCATTGTATAGCATTGGGTCACAATTGCCAGGAAGTACCAACAACCCAGGACCTAATTGGTCGCAGGTGTGCAGCCTTTTCAAAAGAACAGACGAGACAAACGAGACAAATGGTCCGAATGGCCATAAAAGAGTGGTTGGCACAAAACCTTTTATGTCTGAATGAGAAAAAAACTGAAATTGTAATTTTTGGCAATCCATGTATTCTAGAGGGTGCGAACAGTGTCTTGGGGCCTTTGTCTTCCTTTGGCATGCCTTTTGTGAGAAATCTTGGTGTGTTTCTGGACGCCTCTTTTAAGTTGGATAAATGCTATGGTGAAAAATAGCTTTTTCCAGCTCAGGGTCCTCGCCAAGATAAAATCTTATTTGCCTGCTCGGGACTTTGACAGAGTGGTGCATATGTTCATTATAGCACGTCTGGACTACTGTCACTCTCTCTATTTTGGGATAGGGCGTACAGAATGCAGCTGTCCGTCTGCTGACAGGGACAAAACGCCATGAGCATATCACTCCTGTCCTGACGTCACTGCACTGGCTTCCTGTCCGGCAGAGAGTACAGTACAAATTGTTGCTTGTTGTTTTTAAATGCCTTCGGGGTCTGGCACCTTCATATTTAATTGAACTTTAATCTGTTCATGTGCCTGTTCGAACCATGAGGTCTTCCTCCCAGTTGCTCCTGGATGTTCCCAAGTCCAGACTTAAGAGCAGAGGGGACCGAGCTTTCTCTGTGGCCGGCCCTCGGCTCTGGAACAGTCTGCCTCTGCACATCAGAGCCGCTGAGTCACTTGAGCACTTTAAATCTCTCCTCAAAACGCACCTATTTTCTCTGGCTTTTAACACAAGTTGAGCTGATGTACTGTATAATGTGATTTTAGTAGTGATTTGTAGCTGTTTTGTTGTATTTTTATTGTGTCCAACTGTGAAGCACTTTGGGCTGTTCCAGTTGTAAATGTGCTATATAAATAAAATTGACACTGAAGTTCAGATCAACCATCATGGATACACGCATTTGTGGTGCTCAGTTTACTGTATATCTGGTAATATCATTTTTGTATTTGCAATGAAATGGTGTTTGACATGACATAAAATAATTGTTTAATGCTGATCTTTTAGGCGTTATTGTAAACCCCTTGTACAGAGAGCTGCATATACAGTATTTAGCGCTTTGAGAAACTTGGTA
The DNA here is from genome assembly GCA_900303255.1 of Lesueurigobius sanzi. Classification (NCBI taxonomy): domain Eukaryota; kingdom Metazoa; phylum Chordata; class Actinopteri; order Gobiiformes; family Gobiidae; genus Lesueurigobius; species Lesueurigobius sanzi. The sequence goes on from OMNZ01074257.1 coordinate 9,886, forward strand.
AGTGTAAGCCATCATTATTATACGGGTTATATTAGGGGATATTCCCGTTAGCGTTGTTCCATGCCTAAAACAAAATGCCTTATCCGATCTATCTTGCGTACTAATAGTGCAAGTCCTACATGACTCTGCAGATCTCTAGACAGTCGGCTCGGGAGGGACGTTCTGTTGTGATTTTGGATAGATGTAGGAGTTGGTTTGTCTGAAAATATACCTAAACCTAACCCTAAACATGGCCCTAACACTAACATTAACAATATCCTGTTCCAAACCGTCATTTTTAACCATGACACCTCAAGTTTTCACAAACCTTCCCTCCTGAGCAGACTATCTAGCATTAGCCTTTCCGCAAATAAGTGGCCCCTCCTCTTGTGACAAACTATGACCGTCGGGACAGTCTGACTCACCGTTTCATTTGATTGCGTCGGTTTTGGATGAAGTTCGCTCCCGGATGGACGTCTGGACCGTTACGAACCAGTTTCCTCATCAGCTCCAGATTGGCTTTATTCACCTGCAAAACAGAGAACGCCACCAGCCATGGATTTCACAAACGGCTCTTTCGTTGTTTGGACACAGAATTAGCTTGGACTGAACAGAGGTGGATGTTTTGGGTGTCGGGACTAATCGGTGATTGCAAGTTTCATCACAAACACAGATATAGAAAAAGGACAACGCTGAATAAAGCCGACAACAGATTTAATTTGACAAACTTACTCAGATGCTGCAACTAGTAAAAGGCTGTACTGATTTGGGTTCAAAATGTCCAGCAAAAAACGTAAACATGAATCTGTCTCTGAGAGGTGTTCACTGCATGACCATCCATCTCTTGGATGGTCATGCAGTGTTTCTGGCAGCCATAGTCTTGTCAAATCAAATCAAGTCATTTCAAACGTCATTCCAACCGCAGATTTAAAACCTCTACAGTTGGCCAAAGTGCTGAACTAAAAAGCTAAACATATATTCGAACAAGGTAAAACAATCAGAAAGTCCAGTGGTGGATCATGATGGCGTTTCAGCTTCTGTCCCATTACTTTGGAGCCTCTGAAAAAGAGGCCGATTGACTTAGAGTAGCTGTATTTCCTGAACCCTTACTCCGATTTGGATGTGAATACTCTCAAACTAAAGAGGAGAGTCTGCACTTTAAGGCGATGTAAATTATATAACTGTAACTACAGAAATTCTAGTCACTGTCCCATTATTTTTGGACCCGACTGTACGTCTCATGATAACGAGGTTGTCAACGTAATAATTTCATCGTAGTTATCGTTGACAAACACAACACTGTCTCACAAGATATTCACAAGATAAAAAAGGCATGCAGGAAAAGCAAAAACAAACTTTCTTTCCTCTTGACTTTTATTCCCCTTACCATCTCTGGGTAGGTGAGGATCTTGGCCACATGCACCGGCACGGCCACCTCGTCGATGCGGAGGTTGGGGTCCGGAGAGATCACAGTCCGACCCGAAAAGTCCACTCTCTTTCCCGAAAGGTTCCCCCTGAATCGCCCTGTGGAGGACAAGCTGGTTAGATATTTAAGACGAGACACGGCTGGTGAATTTCTGCTGTGTATTGCTGATATAAATGACAAAAAATGAATTTCAAGTTTTATTTTATGCACACAAATGGGCCAAAGTTACCTATACGTTTGCCGGAAAAATCTAAATAATAGAAGAGTCAGGTTTAAATGTATGGTTTTATTTTGTTGGTATATTAGTTACAAAGGTTTGTTCAGAAGGATTTTGGATATCTCTTCCTCTTCTTTTTTTAATGAAGTGGTTTAAATATTGAAAAGTAGCTTAGAACAAACCTTCAAAATGTTGTTAAGCATTTACACTGAACAGTTCGGAGTCTGTAGGAGAACTTGACTTTGCAGGATTGGAAAAGCCAGTACGCAGATGTGGTACGCAATGGTGGGTTTCAGGAGACTTCTGTAGGTAAGCCTGAGTTTTAATTATATTCGCAGTTTAATAATGATCCCCAGGTCGATCAGCCTCTGAACCTCCCCTGGTGTTTTGCTTTGGCCGATAATTTGTGTGTGTTTTTCATATCGTGGCCGAGATTGCCCACTTGCTCCAGCGTTGGGTCATCTCTCATTACAGAGCTGTTTATTGATTTGGCAGCATCTTCTCACCATAATAATAAACTGCCCACTCGCACCGTACCGTAATGATCAGTCTAATCACGCACTCAAAACTCTCCTCTCTGGACAGACAGTTAATGGTCAAATAGTCACATCGATGCAACTACTGAAAAAGTTACACCTAGAATCTTCATAAATCATATTTGTAAAAGCTATACAGTGGTCCCTCGTTTATTGCGGGGGTTACGTTCTAATAACCCGCAAAAGGCGAGTAGTCAGCTTTATTTTTTACAATTAGTATATATGTTTTAAGGCTGTAAAAGGTGTATTTCACAGTCCTGAACTAGGCCTACTGCCTCTCTCCTCTCCATCGGCTCAGTGCTGCTCTACCACTGCCACTTGTGCTGCAATAAGCCCCGTCTAGAAGTGGTAGGACCCGCAGAGTGCGCAGTGCGGGAGGTGAAAATAAAGGTTTGACCGCGTCGCACTGGCTACTACTTAAAGAGGCACTAAACCCCAAATCAACTTTTTTTAGCTGAGAATCGGTTAAAGTTGGTGTCTCATAGAGCTGGCTACAGGTCCTTGTCACTATTTTGACATGGCAGTACATACTAGTAGAAATCTTATTTTACTGCTAAAAAACGTCAGTGTTGCTCCCTCTTGAGTTTGAACGACGACAACGACATGTGAGTTTGAATCGTCCTTGGAATTGGCTCTCGCGACATGTATGACAAGGGCAGCGTTCATGCCTACGTAGCCTAAGTTCCGTGTACGTCAGCTGGTCTGCACCAATGGAGACAGACATTCCATTGGAGTCTTCACGCACACGTGGAGTTTGAAGGAATCTACAGATTGCACACTAGGGGGCGGCAAAGTTGCACATCACGTTCATAATTCAAAGCCACTAAATCGTTTATTTGTTTCAGATTGTACATTTATATCAGAGCACAGCTCCTATTAAGTTAGCAGGATGAGATATTGCCTCTAAATTATGAACTTTTTTTTAACTGAGTGTGCTGTAATCCATGGCTGTAATGTGTAGCTGTAGTTTTAGGAAATACGTCTCCCAGAATGCCTTGCAAAACTAAACACGTGCAGTCCTCCTCATTATACATAATACACTACACCTGCCCTATACTCACCCCCTGCACCTCACCCCGAAGCCTCCCAGTACGCCCATATCTCAGCCGTGTTTGGACTGTGTTTGTGGGTGGAGTAAGGCTCTTGCAGCCCATTTACTTACCCTTTAACTATGG